>CATIWR010052131.1:0-22739 GCA_949677035.1 Omphalea diandra | reverse complement strand
GCACATAGAAATTAGACACTATTTTCTTAAAGATCATGTGCAAAAGGATGATGTTGTGTTAGAATTTATTGACACAAATCATCAACTTGCAGACATTTTCACTAAACCTCTAAATGAAGAAAGGATGAACTTCATTAAGAGCGAATTTGGAATGTTTGATAGAAGTTCCCTAAAGTGAAAACTTTGATGCTATGATTGATTGTTATGTATGTTATGCATGGGTGATGATTGTATGAACAGGTTTATTATTTATTTTTAGTGGATCACATGTTTTTAAAATTTTCTCATACTTATCCTTTTTGACTCATAATTCGCGGTCGTTATTTCTTCTTCACGGTTGCGAATTACAAGTCAACTTTATCTGGTTGTCAAATATCAATTTGTAGTTGCGAAAATTGCTCTACACTGTGAATTTTGATCAGTTTTTCAAAAATATGACCGTTGACGCGCTTTTTCCCGAGGAAAATTTATCCGTTACTCATATTTTTCAGAATTCGCGGTCGCGACTTCTGATTTCTAGGCAATTAAGTAATTTGATTGCCAATCATTTCCTCTCTTCATTTAATTCATTTTTAGCTGTATATGACCATTCTTGCACCCTTTCAAGCCTATAAATACCCCCTTCAACAGTGATTTCCTTACTTCACTTCCAAACACTTTATCTCTCTTTAAGATCTCTCAAGCTTTCTTCCTCTTTTTTGCAATGGCTCCCAAGAAATTCTCCAAGGCAAACAAAGGCAAGGTAGGGGCTTAGCCTTTTACACCTCCTGCTCTCTATCTCATGAAGGGAATCACCAAGGAGGAAAAGGAGAGATTCAAGGCGAACTCCTCCAAAGTGATTATGTCGAACAAAATCCCATCAATTTTCATGCTAGAGACATTGGGCATCAATGCGGAGATCCGTGCCTTTCTCTCCAATCTGGGCTAGAACGAATTCATCTTCTGAGATGAACCAGGATATGAGGAGATAGTGCATGAGTTCATGTGCACCGTGCAACTCAGCCGAAAATCTGATTTGAGAGCCGGCCAATACGAGTTGGTGTTTCAGGCCTTCGGCGACCCCTTCTACATCACCTTCGACCTATTATCCTCTATTTTCAACCTACAAGTCGGAGATCATATCCCATTCATCATCTCCGCACTTGACGTCATCTACTCTGAATTTTGGTCGGAGATATCTATCGAAACCAAACACGACCCTCACTCCTTCTTATCCAAACATATAAAAACCCTACCCCTGTGGATCCTTCATCACATCATCACTTTCTCTGTCAATGCAAGAGGTAATGGCAACGATGGCCTTCTTATTTTGTCTTGTCAAGAACTAACCTATCCAAACTGGCTATTACCTTGTGGATCAATTGATCCACATGAGTACTAAACCCAAAAGCCAGTTTCTTTTGCCCTTTCACATAACAACCATCTACCACTTTATTGGAGCACTTGATGAGGAGAAAGAGAAATTCCTCACTAAGAAGCTCTTTCCCCCTCAAAACTTCCTCGACCTAACCTACCTCATCAACGCTAAGGCAATCCATCCAGACACTTATATCTACACCGTTGGTGCCATCAGAGCGAAGAAGATGGAAACCTCCCAAGCTTCCAAGCGAAAGAGGCTTCAAATCGAAGAAGGCAACATCCAAATCCCTCTTTCTCAATCGAAACCAAAGTTCAAGTTATCTCTTGCCACCATTGATCACAAGTTGGACAAGCTTATGAGGATGATGAAGAGAAGGTTCCTCTTCCTTTCTCATCTTCATAGCGATATGGTGGATCGCCAAGAGAAACTAGGAGTCCCTCCTTGCCATCTTCTAGACTTCACCGAATTTGAAGATACGCAAGATGGAGATGGCAATGAAGATGACGTAGAGGATGGAGATGAAGCTGAGGGAGAACAACAAGCATTCCATACACCATCTTCCAGAGATGATTCTCCACTACTTTAGATTAGGGATCTTTTGTATTTATTTTCACTTTCCTTATGTTTCTTTTTACAAATCTTGTGATCCCATAGTTATGAATATATAAATAAAACTTATTTCTCTGTAAATATTGCTATCTTATGTGTTTGATGTTTATTCTTTTATCCATTGCATTATGTTTGCTCCCTATGAATTCTTATGCATGAGTTTCATTTTTCTTTCTTTCTTTTCATTATATACCTTCTTTTTGATATTGCCAAATGGGGAGAGATTGTGAAAAGGAGAAAATAATAAAATAACTTGAGAATAACTATAACATAAGTTGAAGGGGAGCAATATACCTATTGTTTTATCAACTTCACCTTTAATTGAATGAATGTTATACTTAGTAAATTTTGTCATAGCATTCATTGAATCATATTACAATCTACTTCACTTTCCTGCATCCTTTTCACTTTTAAGGATCAATCTAATTTGTCAAAATAAAAAAGAGGGAGATTGTTAGACTAGGGTAGTTAACCCTAAGTTTTAGGCCTCTTTTGATCTTGACAAAAGGGATTGATTATTTTTAATTTTTCTATTTAGTGTTGTTTTGCAGTTCTTATGAAAGTCTTTAAGTTAGAAGTTGGATAGAAATCTTAATCTTCAAAGTATGTGAAGTAACTTCTAAATCGCGACTGCAATCTAGAATTCACGACCGCGATTCATTAGAAGACTTGCTAGAAGTTCAGACAGACGAAATCACAGAGTAATTCTTGATCACGATTCATCTAAAGGAAGAACACCAAAAGTGACAGACGAATTTACGGTGTAAAGCTTGTCTTAATCGCGACCGCGAATTTCAAAGTAACTCAATATGCAATCAAGTCCATAATCTCAGCTTGACAAGTGTCCTAGGTAACCATTGAAAGTTAAAAATCACGAAGGGAACTTGTTGGTAGTAACCGCGAACCCTAAGGAAGAAGATGAACACTTTTTGGCAGAGAAATTCGCGTCCATAGTCGCAGCCTATACAAGATAAATCACGACCGCTACTCTTGAGAACAGGTGAAAAGCAACGACTATATTTTCCTGATACACTAATCAGAAGCTGCCACGTGGACTAGCCGCTAGACACAAAAGGGGTTTTCCTTATGAAATTTGGAATTCGCAATCGCGAATATGTAGTAGCGACTGCGAAACGATTGTCAAGCATTTAATGTAAAAATCTGTCTAGCATACTTTGATGATTTTGTACCAGTTTTATTGCAATGTCTCTTTGGTGGGTAGAGGCTATAAATATCTCACCAAACAGATATAAATGCAAGAGAATTATTAACTTTGTACCCAAACTCTTCCAATTTTGCTACTCACTCTTTTCTATTCTTTAAGTCATTGTTGGGTGTGAGCATAAACACCATCTGTAATAGGTTATAGTGTAAGTCTGTTAAAACACTAAGAGAGGTTGTTGTGTGAGCCTTTGAAACACAAATTGTAAAGGTTGTTGTGTAAGCCTAAAAACACAAGTGTAAAGGTTGTTGTGTGAGCCTTCAAAACACAAGTGTAAAAGTTGGGTGTAAGCTTGAAAACACCTTTAAAAGATAGTGGAATACCCAATTTTGAAGAATTGGGGAGTGGACATGGGATAAATTACACCCGAACTACTATAAATCATGTGTTCCTCTTATCTCATTTCTTCTCTTTCTTTCTAACTTTAATTTTTATACACCAATTCAACCCTCTCCCCCCCTCCCCCCACTCCCTTCTTGGTGCTTAGGGCCAATAAGGACTACATTATAGAGATAACTAATATTATAGCAAGTTTAAAAGACATTGGGAATGACAGTTGATAACTCTTTTATGGTACATTTAATTTTGAACTCGCTAGAAGCAACTGAACAAGCAAGGGAGTCAAAGGATTGAAAGTAAAAGCTAACAAGTTTAAGAAAAAGAAGTTGTTTGTTAATGTTAGACAAACATATCAAAAGGAACAAAAGGCATACAAATGTAAGTTTTATAAGAAATTTGGACACTGATAGAAACATTGCCTGAAATGTAAAGCTTGGTTAAAAAAGAAAGGTATAAATTACATTTATGTATGTTTCGAATCAAACTTATCAAAAGCTCCTTTAAATTATTGTTGGCTTGATACTCATGCTACTACTTATGTTTCCAAAATAATGCAAGGATTCATTACAGTCCAAACCATAAACCTAAGTGAGAATTTCCTTTTTATGGGGAATCATATGAAGGCTCCCATTAAAGGCATAGGAACTTATCATTTGAATCTTAGTTCTAGGTATCAACTAGATCTTTTAGAGATTCTCTATGTACCTTCAATTTCTAGGAACCTAGTTTATGTTCCAAAACTTGATGTTATTGGTATAAAGGAGATTTTGGACATGGATGTTTCAATTTATTTAATAGCACTTTATGCAGTGGTTCTACTGTTTTTACTGATGGTTTATATAAATTAAAACTTAATGATAAATTTTTTGAATCCTTACTTGTTGTCCATAATAATGTTAGAATTAAACGTAGTGCAATAAATGAAAATTCTGGTTACTTATGGTATAAACATTTGGGTCATGTATCCAAAGAAAGATTGGAAAGCTTAGTAAAGAATAAGATTCTTTTGAATCTAGATTTTATTGATCTAAGTATGTATGGATTGCATAAAGGGAAAGCAAACCAAATACAATAAGAAAGAAGTCACAAGAAGCACTCAACTTCTTGAGATTATACACACTAATATTTATAGACCTTTTAATGTTTTATCTTATGAAGGAGAAAAGTATTTCATCATATTTATTAATGATTTTTCACAGTATGGTTATGTTTATTTGTTTAAGTGAAAATATCAAGTATTAAATGCCCTTGAGATATACATAACTGAGGTTGAAAGGCAATTAGGCAAAAGGGTGAAACTCACAAAGTTTGATAGAAGTGGTGAATACTATGGAAAATATGATGAGTCAGGACAATGTCTAGGTCCATTTGCAAAATTTCCCGAAAGACATGGCATATGTGCACAGTATATTATGCCAAACACACCTCAACAAAATGGTGTGGCAGAAAGCTAAAATAGGACATTGATGCATATGGTGAGGAGTATGATGAGTAACTCCTCACTACCTAAATCATTATGGATGTATGCCCTTAAAACTGCAATGTATTTATTGAATAAGGTCCTAGTAAGACAGTTCTCTTTTCAGCTGTGGATTGGAAGGAGGCCTAGCTTAAGACATTTGCATGTTTGAGGTTGCCCAACAAAAGGGAGAATCTATAAGCCACATGAAAAGAAATTAGATTCTCGAATGATTAGTCATTACTTTATTGGTTACCCAAAGAAATCTAAAGGATTAGGTTTTTACTGTCCAAATCATAGTCTTAGAATTGTGGAAACTAGAAATGCTAGATTCATTGAGAATGTTAAAGTTAATGGGAGTGATGAATCACAAAATATGGATATTGAGGAAGTAAGGTTAGTTATTTCTTTAACCATAAATGATTCTTCATCCATAAATGTTCCACATATTATTCTAGTAATTAATGAGAATTTAGATGATGTTGAATAGTATTTGAAAAAAGGAACACACTCATAAGGAATTAGCTCACAACCGACTGTTGCATATGAATCACAAGAAATGCCTTTGAGGAGATCTCAAAGAGAAAGAAAGCCAACTATTTTGGATGATTATGTGGTTTATTTGCAAGAGTCAGATGTTGATATTGGAATCAATGAAAGAAATAAAATGTGTTAAGTCTGAAAAATGGATTGATGCTATAAAGGAAGAATTGAAATCCATGGAAGACAATGAAGTTTGGGATCTCATTGAATTGCCAAAAGGTTATAAAAGAGTTGGGCGTAAATGGGTTTTTAAAACCAAATGTGACTCAAATGGCAATATCGAACAATATAAAGTTATATTGTTGCTAAGGGTTATACTTAGAAAGGAGATATCGATTATAAGTAAACTTTTTCACCTGTCTCAAAAAAGACTTATTAAGAATTATAATGACATTGGTGGCTTAATATGATTTAGAGTTATACCAAATGGATGTAAAAACAACTATTCTTAATGGAGATCTTGAAGAGGAAGTGTTTATGGACCAACCTAAAGGTTTTTCAATAAAAGGTCAAATGGTATGTAAACTAAAGAAGTCAATATATGGACTTAAACAAGCCTCCCAATAATGGTATCTTAAGTTCAATGATACCATAACATCTTTCGATTTTCAAGAAAATATTGTTGATCGATGTATATACTAAAAGATCAATGAGAGTAAGTTTATTTTCTTAGTCCTTTATGTTGATGATTTTTTGCTTGCTGCTAATGATTTTGAGCATGTTACATGAGACAAAAGATTTTCTCTCTAAGAATTTTGAAATGAAAGATATGAGAGAGGTATCCTATATGATAGGAATTGAAATATTTTGTGATAGATCACAAGGATTGTTAGGACTGTCTTAGAAATCTTATATCAAAATTTTAGAGAGATTTAATACAAAAAAGTGTTCCACAAGAGTTGTTCCTATCCAGAAAAGAGATAAATTTAGTCTCATGCAATGTCCAAAAAATGATATGGAACAAAAGGAATAAAGTCAATTGCTTATGCTTCAGTTGTAGGCAACATGATGTATCTGCAAACCTGTACAAGACTGGACATCAATTTTGTAGTTGAAATGTTGGGCATATATCAAAGTAATCCTAGTATTGACCATTGAAAAGTTGTAAAGAAAGTATTAAAGTACCTGTAAGGAATAAAGAACTAGATACTTATGTATACAAGGTTTGATCATTTAAAAGTAATTGGATACTTAGATTTAGATTTTGATGGATGTATTGATAGTTCTAGTTCTTTATTCCTTACAGGTACTTGGTTATCTATTTCTTTTAGCAAATGGAGCAATATCATGGAAGAGTGCTAAGCAATCTATCATTGCTTCATCTACTATGAAAGCAGAGTTTGTGGCATATTTTGAAGCCACGATTCATGTTTTATGGTTGTGAAATTTTATTTTAAGACTTAAGGTTGTCGATACCATTACCAAGCCACTAATAATTTACTGTAATAATTCCGCTATAGTATTTTTCTCCAAGAATGATAAATATTCGAAGGTTGCCAAACATATGGAATTAAAGTATTTTGCTATTAAGAAGGAAGTTTAGAAACAATGACTGTCTATTGAACATATTACTACTGATCTTATGATTGCAGATTTGTTAACGAAGGGTTTACAACCAAAGACATTTAAGGAACATATACATAGAATGGATCTTGGTTGTAACCTCAAATGATAGTTATTTATGATGACATTAGCACTCTGAGCTCAATTATGTATTTCTGAAATTGTATTAATGATTTCCTGGTCTATAATGGTGTACACATTTATGTTTAGTGTTTGATAGAAAAGTCTTTAAGACATAATGATAGAACATGATGGAATTTCTTTATATCATTATTTTTATGGACTTAATATGGTGGGTAGTAAATATTGTAATATATGGAAGGAAGAATGTTGCATAAATAATATACAATCACCATAACTCACATTTATTATTTCATCATATTAAGTCATTTATGTTGAACCTTAAAAATTAATTTTGTGCGCACTTAAAGTTATGTTATTTAATATTATGATTAGGCCAAGTGAGAGAATGTTAAAATGTGGCATAATATTGAACTAATTATTTGCTAGCCCATAAACCTAAATAATAATTAAATAGCTAGTTAATTTTGACTGTTCACTTGGTTATATAATGAGTATACCAAATTAAGTTATAAAAGATATAAATAGGTAATCTTCTTACTCATTAGGATTTACATACAGACAAAAAACATAAAATCATGTTAAACCATCATAAAATCATCGCAAGCAAAAAAGTCAATATAGAGAAATCAATTTGTTCGTAAGGTTTTCAACATAATGATCTCATTAAACCTATCAAATATATGTTTTATAATGTCAATATTTGAGATTTATATATTTAAAATGTTATAAATTATGAATCTATGATTAATCAAATTTCGCATATTTAAATTTTACACCCTCCGCCCAATTCAGCCTAACCATTGGCAGCCTTAGCGTGGGACTTCTAAGATTTCTCAATCTTTCTATCCCATTTCCCAAATAATTAAGAATAGAATAGAGAACACGCTAAAGTCTAATGTTTGAAAAACAACATCTACTTGCCTAACACTATGGAGTCTGTTCTTCCTTTGTTGATCAGGCTTAAACAATCCCAAGGGACCCACAATACATTTAACTTTACCATATTCACAATATTACCATAATTGCAAAACACACAAAAACTGCCTAGCTTAAGATCAATGGCGAGCTTAAGCATGAGAAATCTTGAACAGGGCTGCTAGATGGCTGGCTAATGAGTTGAGCAAGGGTAGTCTTCCATTTGATTGGTTCTCTTGTGTTTCTAATTCTCTGATTAATATTTTGAATAGTGAAGCTGCTTGAGGCTTCTTTGACCAAATAAAAAAAACTCATAGTATGACTTAAAAAAAAAAGTTTGAAAAGGTATTATGTAACAGTGAAGCCGCTTAAGGCTTCTTTGACCAAAAAAAAAAAAAAAAACTCATTGAAAAGGTATTATGTAATTTTGTTCTTGTTAAATAATAAAAATATGATTTAATTTATGATATTTTAATATTCTATAATGTATATTTGATCCGTAATTACTAAAATTCATAAGACATAACACACTAACAAAAAAAAAAAGTGGATCATACTTTTTAATAATAAATTAGTTAGATGTGAACACCATAACAGAATATTTTTATTTAAGTGCTGCAAAAATAGTATTTTTATTAGATGTTATATTTTAAAATGATCTTTTTTAGAATATAGACATCATAAATAGTAAAACTAATAGTGTATATTTTATACTTTATTTTTATAATTTTGTGCGTTGCAAAATATTTCTGTTAAATTATGTAGTTACATGATTAATTTATTATGGTTTAAGTTTGGATTACAATATTTAGAAAAATATAATAAAAAAAGGTTTATGGTAAAAATTGTGAATGCATGTAGTACAATAAGTAGAAATTACCAATAAAATCTATCTTATAGCTATTTTTTTAATTTTATTATATTTTGAATAAAACATGTTAAAATTTTTATTTATTTACAATTTTATCCTTTGATTACAATTCGGTCTCTTGATAATCAGAATTTGCATACGCGACAAAGAAAAATATTTTTGAGTTATGGTGTATCATATTAGCAATAGTGGTGAGGTAGCAAAGGAAGGAATAGTGGTGAGGATAAATTTCAACTTATTAGAGTTAGGGATTTACAGCATATGAAAATCATTTGTTTTGGTTATAAGATTTACAACCCTTTTTAATATACAAAACTTACTAAAATTTAAATAGTTAGAGGAATAAATGATTTTAATACTTAAGAGTAACTAATCAAGACTTAGATTATTAATATAAGAATAAGATTAACATAAAAAAAATAAAGCATGACTCATCAGTACTAAAATCGTCATAAAAATTATGGGATTATAAATTTAAGTCTTAAATCGAAGTTTGATTATCCAAAAAAATAATCTATTTCTTAGAATAACATTTTATTTTTTATTTCTTAATATGACTAAGTACGCCAATATGCCAATAGAGTATTGCATTGCAACTAGCTTTACTCGAGTATATGTATAGTCTAAGAGCTAGGAAGAGCAGAATTTGTGACGGCAAGATGTAATGTGCCGCAAATGACTTGCATAAAAATGGGTACATTAACATAATATATAGTTGCATCTTTATTGTACTATAATCTTCTTAGTGCCACACATACCTCAAGCTCCCAACATCTAAGTATCTAAAACATGTATTTAACAATTGACACACCAGAAGGGATGGACCGTGGTATTTGAAGAACAACCATGCAATCGTCATACGCAAATTCAACTTCTCTTCGATTAATCCTGCAAGATATTGGCTTCTCTGATGCAAACACCCTCATTTCTCCAGCACCCTTCACCCCAATTCGAAACGAGTTATGGTAATCATTGTAGGCCAAGGACTGGAGAGCGCCACCAATGTTGAGCATGTTCACCAGGCCTATAGGAGCAAACTGAACTGATTTTCTTGACAAGATGGTTACTGGAGAGACGGTGACGAGCTCAAAATTGAATGGCTCTAGTCTTATTTCCTTGTTCTTATGTGGCCAGGATAGGAATAGCTTCTTGGCTGAAGACAAGTACATGGCAAACACTTAGACTTCTTCAATGGAAATTGGGTTGTTACCACTGTTCCATTCAATGTCTTTAGGATTTATCTTAGCAGTCGCTAGCTGAGAAAATTGAGAGGCATATTTGTTGGGTCTAGTCTCCCTGCACCATACTTCTTGGCAATTAAATGCTCCAATAACTCCTGTGAAATGTTACAAATAAATAAAAAGGATTAGCTACGGGCATAAACAAAAACATGAGACCCTGAAGTGTTAGTGCTTCATACTTTATAGCTTTAGAGATTTTGCAACGAGTTCATTTGGTTGAACAAATAAGCCCAAAGTGTCGTTCTGATATGGGTTTGATGTTGATTTATGTTTTGTACCTTTGAAAACTCACCTTGTTGAGGTTCCAAATTTTGAGGATGGTCTTGTCATCAAGGAGAGGATCTACAAAGAGGCAATCTCTGGCTGGAAGAGCATAGTATTGGCATCGGAGAATTTAACCGTCTGGCAATACTAGACGCTTGAACAATGGGAAGTTTTGCTTTCCAACTGAGTCACTAACATAAATTGGACCTCCAGAAATTGCCTTAGAAGCAGCATTGAACTCAGGCACAAGGATGAGTCGACAGGAACATGTTCCAATCTGGGTGTATGAAATTGCCCATCCACAAGCTATTGTTTGTTGCGCATTGCACCATCTGACGCCAAAATATATCACTTGCTATTTGTGCCACGGAGGAATATGTGAAATATTAGTTGGGCCCAATTCAAATGTAAGTTGCATATGGGCTTTATATTTTTATGATTCTTAGGGTTGTTACATTATGAACTTCTATTTATATAACAATATAGAATATAGTTACATCATACATATAATATTTAAAGAAAAAAATAGACATTGGACAACTTTTTTATATCAAAATATTTAATTACAAAAAATAAACATACAGTTTATAAAAAATGAATCTACAGTTTACAAAAAATGAATCTGTAATTTACTGATAATGAATCTACAAGTTATATCAAATGAATCTATAATTTCCTGATAATGAATTTACAATTTATACTAAAATAAACTTACAGTTTATAAAAAATGAACCTACAGTTTACTGATAATGAATCTACAGTTTATACCAAAATAAATATATAATTTACAAAAAATAAACCTACAGTTTATAAAAACATTGAATTTACAGTTTACAAACTATAAACTTATAGTTTACTGATAATAAATTTACAACTTATACCAAATAAACCTATAATTTGCAAAAAAATGAATCTATACTGTAAGCTAATTTATTATACATTATAAGTTCATTTATAAAAAAAATGAAATTAAAATGTATAAAAAATGAACTTCTACCTATAAATTACTCATTTTCTTAATTTATATGAAAATAAAATAACTCTATTTTTTCTAATAATAATAATAATAATGTCAATATAATTAAAAATAAAAAAGAGATGCATAAAAGTATAAATATTTATATTTAAAGTAAAAAAAGAAAATTTATTAAAAAAATAAAGCAGTAATATTTAAAGTAAAAAATTGTTAAAAAAAGAAAAAAGTAATAAACTTTTTCATATTTATCAACAAACCAACGTGTTTTGTATCTATGAGACCACAAAATATTATAAATAGATATCCATGATATAATTTGTTATTTCCTATGTTGGACAACTTATCCCTTGTTGTACGCCTTTAAGTGACAATTTCTTTTTCGTTTTTGATTTTTCACTTTTACAAAAATTGCATTTTTTCCCCCTATTTTGTGAATCATTTTTCAAAAGGAAAAACATTTCATAAGAAGCTTAAAAAATGACTTTAATTTTCATATTTTGTCTCTAAAGGTAATTATGGCTCTTATTATTTTTTTATCTTTTTATTTCTTATTTTATTGGTCTCATTCATTTGCTGCTGAACAAGAGACTTTAAACAAAATTTTCAACAGGAAAAATGTTTTTAAAAATTTAAAAGTTAAAAGTAAAAAATTGTTTCTTGTTTATCAAAAATCAAAAATAAAAAACTAGAAATGATATTACTTTCTTTTTTTTTTTTATAATCATCCGGTTTTAAAAAGTTCATAAAATTTGAGCTATAAAAAATTTTTAAATATTAATTTTATCACTATATTTGAATCCAAAACCTCACTTAAAGGAAATAAGCTCCATGCTAAACCAACTAAATATTCATTCACAAGCTTTTTCTTTAAGGGACCTTTTAAGTAAAATTTTGGATGGCATATGGGATCTTAATTAGATATAGCCAAAAAAAAAAAAAAATGTATGTGGCATTTTAATAAGATATAACCAAAAAAAAAACAAAAAAGAACATACCAACACGACCAAGAGAAATTGCCTCTGTTCCAAGGAACATGAAATCGTTGCATTGCTCCATGCTAGCAATCACTCCATTTCCATTGAAATGCTTCCTCACTGAAGCTGTCAACGCCTTGTTATATGCCGTGGCTAACTCTACTCTTCCTCCATAGTCTTCACACGGCATTTCTAGTATCTACAGATGATAAAACAAAATCATATCAAAATACTATTACAAAATCTCTTTTAAACAAAATCCCATTTGAGATTTATCTGCAGAAATCCAGAATCTATTGATTATCATAATGTGCGATAATCTTCTTTTTTGCTCCTTTAATAATGAAAAAAAAGGGAAATAGTTTAAAAAAGTAAAAGAAAAAGGAAAAAAGAAAGGGCAATGGTCAAAGAAGTGCCATGATTAAAGAACACATATGCAGATAGACAGATTTATTGAAAAGAATAACTTGGTACAATGAATTTATAATAACGTGCCTACCAAAATAACTGAGTCAGAAATTAACATTGTATACTTATTATATTAATTGTTAGAGTTAAATATAATAATTTTATTAATATATATAATAAAATAAATAAATTAAGTCAAGATTAGTGTTGAATCTTACATGAATAACATCAACCTTGACTCCATCGATTCCAACTTTCTGCAAATGTGCGTGCAGACCCTCGCATGCACGCACATCTGATCAACCATCTCCGGAGGCACATCTGATCAACCATCTCCGGAGCTAACTCGAACGGATCGTCTCCGGCATGCATGTAAAGAACACTCTGGAATCCGGCAGCGGACACTTTGGTGGACCCACTTTCGACACAAAGATCGATGTTATCATCCTCTCCAGGCTGGAGGGCTGCCCGGAATTGGCCTTCAATGAGAGGGAGGAGGAGAATATAAGGGCGACCTTCTGACTTATCAAGAACAACCATTTGGGTTTCATTTTCGAGATCCCTACCGTTGGAACAGACCCAGTGAGTAGTTCACCAGACCTTGAATGTTCCTGAGTTTCCCAATAGGGACAACGGGACGGTTCTTGGACTGGGCGGAATGGAAGCCAACAAATAATCCGGCATGGGATAAAGAGGGAGTAAGTATGATGTTATTGGGAACGGGGGAGACGAAAACATGGTCATTGATGATTAAGTCAAAAGATTGTTCAAGAGAGATGATAGAGTCTTTTTTGTTATAGTTTTGAATGCCTGAACTGGATTGGCATACGCAAGTAGCCATTGCAAAAGAGACTGCAGATGGTGAGGAGAAAAAAGAGAGTAATAAGGTGCTTTATATAGAGAGAGGGAGCAACGAATTAACAGTATGGGTTTTTGGTAAATTGTGATTTGAAGGTTTTTGGTAGGGACAATGGATTTGGTAATTGAGAGCTCTGATGCATGGGAGCGGCTGAGAGACCATTTCTTCGATTTCAAATGTTTTCTTTTCTAGAGACTCACCCAAACTGTTCAATATGCTTTTGACTTTGCAAAAATAAGAAACACGTATCCTATTATGAAACACCCATCTGGAAGGAGAAAAACAATATTGAAAGGACAATCTAAAAATACTGAACTTAAAGTCTCTCCAGCTCTTATTTTTTTAGTGAAACTTTACTTTGTAGTTCTCGTTGCTCTTCTTTATGTTCAGTTCTTGGTTTTTCTAGTTATTTTTCTATTCCTGTTGCTGGTCGAAGTGGTGGTTTGCTGTTGATGTGGAAAATAATTTTGATGTTAGTATCCTTTCCTATTGTAAGGGTCACATTGATGCTAAGGTTTGTCATGATGATTTCTCTTGGCCGTTTATTGGTTTCTACTGTGCTCCCATTGCTTCAGATAGACACCATTCCTGGGAACTACTACGAAGGTTATTTGGTGTGCTTCCGTGGTTGCCTTAGCTAGTGGGTGGTGATTTTAATGCTATGCTCTACAGGGATGAGAAAAAGGGTGGAGATCCTATTACTGCTCAAATGACAGACTTCCGTAATGTTGCCGATTGTTGTCAGTTGGTTGATGTGGGCTATAGTGTTGCAAAGTTTACTTCGAGAAAAACTGTAGCGGGCAGTAAAAGAGTTCATGAACGACTAGATCATTTTCTTTGTTCCCCATCTTTCTTGTCACTATTCCCTAATTGTAAGAATAATGAGCTTGACTTCCATTTATCTGATCATAAAGTTGTTTACCTTGAGTTCCTAGTTAAGGGTAAGGATGTTTCTTTCTTCTTTAAACCCCGTTTCCATTTTGAATCAGCTTGGGTTGGTAATGCGGAATGCTTGGACATTATTAAGCAAATTTGGGGTAGTGTTTCTCATCCGCATGGTATTTTTAATGTCTTTCTCAAACTTCAGTTCTTGTGTACTGCTTTTGTAAAGTGGGGTACCATTACTTTTCGGGCTAATAAGGGAAGAATTAATTTTATAAGGAAACGACTAGAATTTTTGCAGAAAGATGATGATCATCTTGGTGAGATCTCTGACTTGGAATGAGAGCTGATTTAGTTGGGTAACTTTGAGGAGAAATATTGGCGAGATAGGTCCAAGGCAGATTGGCTGAAATTCGGTGATCATAATTCTAAATGGTTTCATCACAGAGCATCGCAGCGAGCTAAGGCGAAGGGTATTGGGAGTCTACAATGTAGCTCAGGGGCAGTGATTTCAGATAAGGAGGGACTTTTAAGGGCTGTTACTCAATTTCTTAGGCTATTTTCTCATCTTCCTCTCCGAAAATGGCTAATATGGCTCATGTGACTAATGCTATAACTCCTAAATTGTCAGCTGAGGGTAGAGCTGAATTGGAAGCTCAGTTTTCTACATATGAGGTCTGATTAGCCCTCTGTCAAATGGCTCCCTCGAAATCTCCTGGCATTGATGGCTTTTCTACTTTGTTTTTTCAAACTTATTGGGATATTGTTGGTATGGATATTGCATCCGCTTGCTTAAATTTTCTTAATGGCGTGAGTGATATCTCTTTGTTCAATTCCATTCTGATTACTTTGTTTCCTAAAGTAACCCCTTCATGGTATCCCAATTCAGGCTGATCTCTTTGCGTAATATTGTTGCAAAAATTATGGGTAAAATGCTTGCTAATCGACTTAAAGGTGTGTTTGATAGTATGATTATCGCCCAATAGAGTGCTTTTGTTCCAGATAAACTGATTTTTGATAATTCTATTTTAGGTTTTGAATGTGTTCATTGGTTGAAGAGTAGGTAAAAAGGAAGACTAGGTTATATTGCTTTGAAGCACAACATCAATAAGGCGTATGATTGGATATAATGGTGCTTTGTGAAGGAAGTAATGGCACAATTAGGTTATGGTGTTGGGTGGATCAATACTGTTTTAAGGTATATGTCCTCAATATCTTATTCCTTTTTAATCAATGGCGTTATTGATGGTTATTTTTTACCTTCTTGTGGCCTTCGTCAAGGAGACCCGTTATCTTCTTATCTCTTTTTACTTTGTGCTAAAGGATTAACTATAGTTATTGAGGATTCTATAGGGAGAGGCTGCCGCCATGGTGTTTATATTACTGCAGGTGCTCCTCTTATCTGTCACCTCCTATTTGTTGATGATAGACTTATTTTTGCACGAGCTACTATCAAAAAGTGTTATCATTTGAAGCCTCTTCTTACTTTCTACGAGAAAGCATTAGGATAACCTATTAATTATCAGAAGTCGACTCTTACTTTTGACCCTAACACTGATTGGGTCATCTACCTTTAGTTGAAAGCTATTTTTGGAATTAAAGAAGTGCTTGTCATGAGGCGTATTTAGGTATTCCTTCCTTTGTGGGTAGGAATTAAAAATGTAAGTTTAATTACATTCGTGATAGAGTTACTAAGCGATTATCTAGCTCAAAGTCTAAACTTTTTTCCACTAGTGGTAAAGAAGTGCTTATCAAGTTGGTTATTCAAGCAATTTCGACTTATTTAAAGTCAGTTTTTAAATTTCTTGTTAGTGTTTGTGTTGACATTAAAGGTTTATATTTTAATTTTTGGTGGGGTAGTTGGGAAGGAAAAAATCACATGCATTGAAAATCTTGGGATTTTCTTAGTTATCCTGAGGACTGTAATGGTATGGGTTTCAGGAAATTAGTTAACTTTACTCAAGCTCTTTTAGCTAAGCAATTTTGGAGATTAATTCAATCCCCATCTTCTTTTTTGTCATATGTTCTTTATGCACGATATATCAAACATGGTGACATGTTGTAAGCTTATGCCTAGCCTGGATGTAGTTATACCTGGCATAGTACGTGTTAGGGATTGAAGTTGTTGAAAAATGGGCTTGGCTAGTCTACCGGTAATGGGCTTAGAGTTTCTTTGTTTCATGATAAATGGCCACTGCTTGAGGTTCCTGATGGGGTTCATATGAATAGTAACTTATTTTCTAAACTTGATTGTGTCTCTTCTCTTTTGCTTCCTTTTGGTGCATGGAATATGAATTTAATTCGAGCAGTGTTTCAACAGGATATTGCCAAGGCAATCATTTCCCTTTGACGTCCTATTGTACCTTGCTCTGATCGAGCCTTTTAGAGGTTTAATAAGAGTGGAGATTTTAGTGTTAGGTGTGCCCATCATATTGCCAAAAGCACTCACCTACCTTTGAGTCCTTCAATGGTGCCAAAAGATTTCTGAAAATTTTTACGGGTTCTTACAATACCGCAAAAGTTAAAATTTTTGTGTGAAGGTTGGTGCTGGATATCCTTCCATTCTAGGTTAATCTTCAGCCTCATCATGTTCTAGTAGCTTTTTCTCGGTGTCATATATGTGGTGAATCTGAGGAAACATTAGTTCATGCCCTATTAGAGTCTTCTGGGGTTGAAGGCTTTTGGAGAAACATTGATTATGCTTTATTGCTAAGACAGTGCCATGATATGTCTTTCTTTGAGTTTATTATGTATTTAAAGGCCTCAAAAGGTATTCACAGTGCTACTCAATTCATTATCCTCCTTTGGGTTCATTATAATGCTCGTAACTCAGTGCTCTACGGTGGTAAAACATTAGTACGGGGGGTTATTCTTTGGGCCAAAGATTACCTTTCTAGTTTTATTGTAGCCTCGAAGGTGTCTGGTCCACTCCATTCTCGGCGTGCTCCAAGTGCTAATTTTAACTTTAATTCTTTGCTATCTAATTGTTGATTTTAACTTTAATTCTTTGCTATCTCTTGGCTGCCATAAAATTTTTGTTGATGACTTGTTTTTAAGATCCTCTAATGAGGGTGGGTTTGGCATTATGGTATTTAATGAGGTTAATTCGTTGGTTGCTACTATTTCTATGTTTCTGCCCTTTGTGTCCTCTCCTGAGCATACTGAGTTCTTAGCAATGGAGCATGACATCTCTTTGGCTGCTGCAATTGGGGGCTCAAAGTTGCATCTCCTATTCTGACTGCACCTATGTCATTTTCATGCTTAACTCAACTTCTAGTTTTTCCACTCCATTTTGCAATATTTTTCACAACTGTTTATATATTGTTAGATCCAATTTTAGTTTTTTTTTTTTTTGTTTTTCAACATATTAATAGAAAGTTTAATTCTACAGCACATTGTGTTGTTGCCTGGACCCTGCATGTCAAGGAGTCTTATTCTTATTTTGATATGTGCCCTAAGTGGCTAGCCAATGTAATGTGTTTGGCGTTTCAATGAATTTAGAGATTTCTTAGTGATAAAAAAAAATTGACGTGTTGACTTTTTATTCAGTCAAATAAAGCAAAAATTTGCTTTGCTACGAGCAACAACTATCATGGCATCACCAACAGCGCTAGTGAAAATCTAAAAAGAGAATTTTTCTCAAGTTTCGTAAAGATTAAATATGATTAAATACCATTAAATTAGATAAAAAAGAAAAAGAAAATTGATATGTTGACTTTTTATTCAGTTAAGTAAAGCGAAAATTCTTTGACATGAGCAACAACCATCACGACATCACCAACAGTGCGAGTGAAAATCCAAAAAGAGAGTTTTTCTCACATTTCATAGAGATTATATATGATTAAGTACTTTTATATTAGATAAAAATTATTATTTATTATTGAATTAAATCACTTTATTTAAAGATATTATAAAATCTATCATTATAAAATTTCCTTTCATAGAGATATAGCTTTTAATATTTTATTATAATTGCACTATTGTATGGGCCTATTACAATTAAAAAATATATATATTCGATAGGATTTTCCTTTGGTTGACTGAGTTTTAATGGCTTGCTTGTATCAATTACTTTATATTATTAAATTAAGGCTTATTAGTTTTGACTTTTCAAAAAATTATATTATCAAATCACTAAAGTAGTGGGTACAATACGTTTGGAAGAGATTTATCTCCAATTTAATTTATTGTGGGTTCAATAATTTTGGCTTGGACAGGGCAAAAATGGTATATTAATATAAAAATATAAATTTATAAGATATTAGGGAGCCACAAGAATTTTAAATATTAAAAAATGATTTAAAAATGGGTTAGATTTTAAAAGAATGATTATAGTTAAAATGATGTTTTAGAACACATTTATATTTTATAAATTAAAAAAAAAAAGGGTAATAAGCTCTTGGTTGTGCCACTTTTGAGCTACTGCAGAAGATCCTTAACGGCTGGTACAAAAAAGGGGTTCCACAGTACAACTATTATGAAAGCATCGAAAGGAGACTTCCTTTCCTAGATCAAAAAATGTTGTCGCCAAAAGAAGTTCTCAGCCTAATTGATGGGCCCACATATATTTATTCAACTTGACACGTGGGAACCACTTCATAGGAAGCCAAAGCTGAAGCTTTGCAGAGTACAAACACTTACTGATTTTTCCACTGCATTGGCTCACAAAATCAGGCAATGGTGTTTGCAAATAAATTGAAAGTGTGCAAAAATTATTAAAAAAATTACAAAATTTTATTTGGACTGAGAAAATTTAAAATCTATGAATTTAACAAAATCAATAGATTTTAAAATTTTTATTGCTTGATTTAAACATAAAATTCATGGATTGTTAAGGATAACATTGAAATAAAAAATATTATAACAATCCATTATTTATTAAAAATAATGAATTTTAAACTTTTCAACTTTTTAGGTGAAAAGTGAAAACTCTTGAAATGAAAAATTTTAGAGAATGATAGATTTTACAAAATTCATGGATTGTAAAATCTTTTGGTTTGTCAAACGATGGATCTATAACTCAAATTCATAAATTTTATAAAATCTCTCAATCTAGTATAATAATTTAATTAAAGATGGAGTTTCTAAGCAATTTTTACTAGAAAAATGATGAAAGACATTATAATAATTTAATTAATGAAAACAAAATAAAATCACTTTCAATATTTATATAGAAAATAATATGCTTAAGTAGTAGCTAATTTTTCTTTTCGACAACTACCACAAAAAATTATATAATTCATTGAAATATGTTCATTCAATTAAATTTATTCATATATTTTAACATATAACTATTAGATAATAATTATAATATATAATTATTTATAATTATTTAATTATAGCTCTATGGTTAATTTAAAGTATATTGTTAATTTAAAGTTTTCAAAATTACATTTAACTTATTTTTAATTATAAGTTTATAATTAATTGATAATTCATCTAATATAACTATTGAAATTAATGCAAATGATTTTAAAAATATTGCATGAATAGATTAAAAAAAATTATCTCAACAGTTTTAGACCAAAAAAAAAAAAGATTTAAATGGTTCTGGCATCAAGCATTTTCAGAGTCGAGATATAATAATGAAATATTTAGTTTTACAAATACCAATAAAAGTATTTGAATATTGAAAATATAAAAAATAATACAATATATATATATATATATATATATATATATATATATATATATATAAAGAATTCTTTTAAAAATGAATATTTTAAATGTCTTTTCAAAGATGTTGGATCTTAAAAAAATGCTAATTTGAGTTAAATTAAAAATAAAAATTTTAAAACAGTATTGAGATCTGAATAAAAACTAATTTTAATTAAATTATTGATAAAATTTTTTGAATGGTCAAGATAATAAGCTTTTTTTAAAAAAAGAAGAAATCCATCTTAAACCCCTTAAATTTTTTTTGCCTTTTTTACGCTAAACCCTTCAACTAGAAAATATAACTTTGAAACCCTTCAACTAGTTGCATTTATTCCATGGATACCTTTTTTCGACACACCTATTATGCGTGTTTCACACTCGTTGTTTGGTGTAAAATGAATTAATTTCAGAAAAAATTTATAAGAATTAAATAAATAATATACTAATTCATCTTATTTTGTCTAAGATCTCTGAAAAACAATTCAAATTAAAATTTATTAAAATCATCTGATAAAAAATATATGTTGCTTCTTCACCTTCATTCAATTTACAGAATATAAAAAGTCAAGTGAAATGTATAAACATCCAAATCTTAAAACTTTATATTCATAACCTCTAAAACATGCTTAACATACTTAGCCCTACACAACCAATTTGCCATAGTTTCAATTAATTTTAACTTATTTTCTTTTGCAAGAATAATTAACAAAAAAATTAAAAATAGATATATCTAGTGTCAATGCACATTTCACTTCCATCGTATTAATAATACTAAGAATTTCATCATATAATTTAAATTTTATATAATTTTTAATGAAAACCAACAAATTGCTTATATTGCAATAAAAAACTTTATAATCTCCTACAAGATATCTTTGATTAAATTGATTTTATCTTGATTACAAAGGATTTCCTCATAAATGAAACCTTCAGGCTTGAACTAATTTTGCACATGCACCTGTGTGACACGTATAGCCCAAATATTTTCTTATTTATTTTATTTTTAGTTCATTTGAAAATAAAATAATAATATTTATAATAATAAAATTATTTTAGTTTTTCCTCAAAGAAAAAATTAAATAGTTAGAGGAATAAATGATTTTAATAGTTAGAGAAATTGATCAAGGCTTACAATATTAAAAAAAAAAAAAAAAAAGCATTTAACTCATCAGTATTAGATTGGTTTTGAAAGATTTGAGATTGTGATTTTGACAGCAATAATCTTGTCCATTGTTAGTTTCTCATAAAGTATTGAAGCTTGCCTTAAGGAGAGCAGAATTTATGAGGGCAAGAAACCCAATGTGTGGCAAATAAGTTAATAAAAAAGTAGATTAACATAATATTGGAGAACTATAGTAATACATATTTACATCTTTTATTCTACTTCTTAATACCACACTTACTTCCTCCTAATTTGAAGGATGATGACAATTGTCTGCCATCAAGCTTCTAACATCGAAGTCACTAAAACATGTATTCAACTATTGACACACCAGAGGGGATGGACCATGGTACTTGAAGAACAACCATGTAGTCTTCATACTCAAATTCAACTTCTCTTCTATCAATCCTGCAACCTATTGGCTTCTCTGATGCAAACACTCTCATTTCTCCAGCACCCTTCACCCCAATTCGAACCGAGTTCCCGGCATCATTGTATGCCAAGGACTGGAGAGCACCACCAGTGTTGAGCATGTTCACCAGGCCTATAGGAGCAAACTGAACTGATTTTCCTGATAAGATGGTGACTGGAGAGACGGTGACCAGCTCAAAATTGAATGGCTTTAGTGCTATTTCTATGTTCTCATATGGCTTGCATAGGACCAGTTTCCTGGCTGAAGACAAGTACATGGCAAATACTTTTACTTCTTCAATGGAAATTGGGTTGTTGCCACTGTTCCATTCAATGTCTTTAGGATTGGTCTGAGCAGCCACTAGGTGAGAAAATTGAGAGGCGCATTTGTTGCGTCTAGTCTCTCTGCACCATCCTCCTCCTTGGCAGTTAAATGCTCCAATAACTCCAGTGAACTGTTAAAAAGCAATAAAAAAGGATGAGCTATGAGTCTTACGAGACACTGAAGTGTTCGTGCTCCATAACTGAACAAGCCCAAAGTGAGTGTTCTAACATGTTCGTACCATTGAAAACTCACCTTGTTGAGGTTCCAAATCTTGAGCATGGTCTTGCCATCATGGAGAGGATCTACAAAGAGGCAATCTCTGGTTGGAAGAGCATAGTATTGGCACCGAAGAATTGAACCGTCCGGCAACACTAGACGCTTGAGCAACGAGAAATTGTGCTTCCCAACTGAGTCACTAACATAAATTGGGCCTCCAGAAATTGCCCTAGAAGCAGCATGGAACTCAGCACAAAGATGAGTAGACTGGAACATGTCCCAATCTGGGTGTATGAAATTGCCCATCCACAAGCTATTGTATGCACAATGCACCATGTGACAACCTTGGAGCCAAAATGTACCATTTGGATCACCAGATGGATCAGTGCACCAGAAAT
>CATIWR010052065.1:0-15161 GCA_949677035.1 Omphalea diandra | reverse complement strand
TCCCTCTCTATGGCTTCCTCAAAGTTTTGAGACCCTAGAATTTGATACATACATGGTTACAAGTATGTCAAAATGATTATGAATGCTTGGTGCGTGATCCATGCAAGTGGACCTATGTTTATGCCTATAATCCTAATGGGGCGGCCTAAGCTTGCTACACTCTCACCGTAATAACTCTAGATATACTCATCCAATTGACTTGATTCTTTTTTTCAAACAAACTAGACACATAGACCCATAATATATTCAAATTTCAGGTTAATATTAAATACACACAAAATGTGGTGAATTTTTAAATGTTGCCCTGTTGTAGTGTCCTTTCAGTCTAAGTAGGTCTTACTCTCTTGGGTGTATCTCAAATTGTACACATCTAATTGCAATGATAATCTACCATCAGTTACAAAACATATGAAAGAACATTTTTCATGTTTTACTCATTATCTAATTCGGTCTATAAGGTCACCAAAACAAAGGACCAATCCCAGGATGTGCAGTTTTGTAACATATTGCCAACCAGTCATGATAAAGGGACAACATCTCAACATCCTTGCCGAATTTGCCAAACCTATTTCACAAGTATGTACATCATATATAAATGTACAAATTTAAAGTTTGGCAATCATCAAATTCTAAATCTATGGCCATCAAATACTTGGAAAACAGATTCAAAAGAAAGGCGGGTTTCACTCCGGTACAGAGTCAGTCCCAATCAATGAGCCATAACTCTTTCCACACAACAAATCAATCAAAACTGGTTTACAGGTGATTAGAGAGGACATAATCCTACAAATTTCATGTTTTACACTTTGTCAAAATCAGAACATAAAGCCATCAAAATATAAAAAAACAGAAGGTTATATCATCTCGGTTCGAATTTAACCTAGTTCTATATCTCCTTACATACACAAAATCAAGCAAAAATGTTTCATACACATTTATATGAGACATAAAGATACAACTTTCATATTTTGCACTTTCCCTAATTCCTCTTCTAGGGTTACGAAATCCTGGGTGCAAAATTCTGCTCTAACACCAAAATCCAACAGAATCATCTCTTATTCTCTTGGATTACAACTTCCATCCAAGAGATCTACCTCAATTACTCTATAATTTTCACTAATCATGCATGATTAACATATCATGAGATGTTGATTCTAGTTGAGAAGAAGATAAATTTACTTACCTACTGTCCCAGAATTGAAAAACCCTAGGCAGCTCACTCTTCTCCCTCTCTTCTTCTTCTTCTTCTTCTTCTTCTTCCTCCTCTTCCTTTCTTTCTTCTTCCTTTGCTCTCTCTTATTTTTGGTAAACCCCATGTTTTTCCCTCAAAATCTGACCCAAATGGTCTGTATTTTTATCTTAAATAAGTCAAAAGATTGGGGCTGGTTTTCTATTGGTTGAAAGTTAAAAGTTTTGCTTTTAGTCCCTCTTCTTCACTCATTAGGCACTTCCATCCATCTCCTAATTCCTAGATACTCCTTATACTTTTAATTAAGCTTTAAAACACCATTATTTATGATATTATAACATGCACACAACATAAAACAATTTGCCATACAACTATACAAACACTAAATATATGTTCAAGTGTCCCCAAATGCAATGGTGCTTCTAAATGATTATTTATCTAATGCATATGCTCATGTGATAAAGCCAATGAATGTGGCTATGGATGTTACAAGATATGTCTTTTCCACCTTATTATACTTCACTGTATAGGATAGTAACTTCTTACTAAGATAGTACACTACATGTTTGTTCCCTGTTCCATCTTCCTAAGCCAACATTGCACTAACAGAGTTGTCTTCTATTGTCAAATACAAGATCAATGGTTTCCTAGGCTCTTGAAGGCTTCAATACTAGTGGGATAAGCAAATATTTTTTTCATTCCCTTGAAGGCATCTTGACATTGTTCATTCCACTTCAACGACTAGTCCTTCCTTAATGGGTTGAAGATTGGTTCACAAATAAGAGTTAGTCTCACTATAACTTGCTAATGTACTGTTAATGACCCATAAAATCTCATATCTCCTTCTCCACCTTAGGTGCGGGTATATCTTGAATTGCCTTTAAGTTATCTAGATCCACTTCGATTCCCTTTTAATTGACCACATGCCCTAACACATACTTCTTCGAATTCAATCTCAAATTGTACTCATTGACTATCTTCAGAACCTTTTCAATGCCTCAAAGAGCCTTTCTCTTATTTTTTACTTCACCGTCATGTCATCTACATACACCTCTATCTCTTTATGGATTAAGTCATACAACATAGTAGTTTCCATTTGCTGGTACATTGCCCCTACATTTTTCAACCCAAATGACATTACCTTATCAAAATACGTCTCCCATTCTATGATACAAAGCCATTTACACCTTATCTATTATAGCCATGACAATCTAGTTATACCTTAAGAATCCATCCATAAAGTAATATATAACGCAAATTGCAACACTATCAACTAGCACATCTATATATGGTAAAGTAAAATTGTCCTTTAGGTATGCCTTATTTAGTTCCATATAGTCAACACACATCCTCATTCTCCAATCCTTTTTGGTACCATTCTTTGGTTATAACACTGTGTTGGCTAACCATTTGGGGTTGTCTACTACCTCTAAGAAATTAGCATTCAATTGCTTTACCACATATTGCTTAACGAATAGAGCCCACTCAGGTCTCATCCTTTGAAGTTTTTGCTTTATTGGTTTCATATGGTGTTAGGTCAAAATTTAATGTTCTATAATTCATCTGTCAACCCCTACCATTTCTTCGTATGTCTAGGCAAAGAACATTTAGGAATTGTTTGAACTTTTTCTGCTCTTTTGGTGTGACATCACTGGTGATAAATAAGATTTTTTTGATTTTTCTGTCTATTAGGATTAAATGCAATGGTATGTGCAAAATTAATGTTAAATATACTCATGAAATGATGCATGCTCTACATACTATCCTTAGGAAACATATCACACAAGTAACCAAACTCATCATTCATTACCTTAAACTTAGAAAGAAATGCATCATCCTCAAAGAGGCTACAAACCAGAACATTAGTAGTAACAAGAATGTCAGCTTCATTTGGTTGGTTGACTAGAGTTTCATTAGCTTGAGCTTTTTCCCCTTTTCCACCGTTTACTTCATTAGTTAGAACCTCAATATTAACATTCTATAAAGGATTTTCCTCTTTCCTATTCTCCATACCATCAACTACCTTGATAACCTCCCAAAAATTCTATTTCATTTGATCTTCCCCTAGCTCAATCTTTAGAAATTATGCCAAAGTGTTGCTCCATCTACTATGGTAGGCTTAGTGTCCACCACATGCCCTTGTATTTCTTCATCAGTCACTTCCTTAATGGAGGTTACAATTAGGCTTTTAAAGTCCTATAACTTTATCCCTGTGTAGATAGCCTCAGTGAACCTGCATAGCCCAATATACTCCTACTCTAAATCCATGAAATGTGTACATTGCTTTATTGAGTCAGACCCCTTCTTGGTATGATATTCCCTAGTGACCCAAAAATTTTGATCCAGTGCATACTGCTCACTGTATTCATCAATGTTCCTTTTCTTATCATTCCATGGCCATATAGATTGAGGCTCATACAAAACCATATATGGATTTGATTCTTGATCATTTCCTGTACTTACAATCTATTTTTTTTTTCTCTTTTTCTTCCCTCTTTCTTTTTGGATGAATATTGATCATTTTGATGTCGAAATTCACCAATATCTAGTTGAAAAAAGGCCTTTTTGAGTTTGCCTATATCGTTGCCTGGTAGCTCCTCATTCTCAATTGCCTAATGCCTAACCATCTTAGCAACCTTCGCTTTTTTTACAAAGAAATCTAATAGCACTCCGTGCAAGTCCCTTACTTCTAGCTCTAACTCTTTACCATGATACCCCAGTCCTTTCCTTCTAGCTTAAGTGGAGATTTTTAGAAACTTTAATTTCTGGTAGAATTATTTCCTAACACTTATCATAAAACAAAGTTCTTGTTCTTTATAATTCCCAACACCTTTAGATCAACCCACTTGTTAGTGACTCTAATAACCTGAAACCCTTAAAGATACGAAATGACCATACTCAGGGTTTATATAATATCCCCAACCTCTACATAAATGGTCATAATCTCTCGTTTGTAAAGAATCTTAAATTTTTGGTGAATAGTAGAAGGCACACCACCTAATGGATGGTACCATGGTCTTCCCAATAAAAACGAGAAAGTGATTGGGATGTCCAAGACTATAAATTCCATAATTGCCTCAACTATAGTAGTTTTGATCATGGTTTTGAACACAACCAAAGCTAGCCTTTTATTATTATCATAAGCTTGAATGACAATGTCAGAACCTTCCAAATCTTTCTCTGACAAACCAAACTTGTGCAGTAACTTTAATGGGCAGTTGTTAATCCCAAATCCATCGTTAACCATCACACATGACGTATGTCTCCCTTTTACCTCAACTCGAACGAGCAGGGACAAGTTGTGATCCCTTCCTTCTAATAGCAAATCCTTATACGAGAAAGTGATTTCACCCTTGTCAATCACTAATCCAATGACGTCTTTTAGAGTAGCTTCACTAGAAATGATCAAGCTAGGCAAATCCTCAACCATGGCCTTTTTATGTTCTTAAGAAGTATTGAGTAACTCCCACACACTGATCTGGGCTAGCATCTTTTTTAATTATTTCATAATGGATTGTCATTTGATTTCTCCTTCACAATAAGTTCCCTAACTTCTTCTTAATCCTTGTTTCTTTAGGAGCTTCCCCATCATGGTAGTATTTTTTGTTGCATGTCACATGGTTATATATTTTATTTCTTTATCTTCATCACTCTTTTTCCATAATATGATCATCTTTTCTCTGCCCTTCTTTATTTCATCATCTAAATTTTTCTAGGGATTAATAATACAAACAACTAAAGTCTCGCTTGTGACCTTCCTGATAATAACACTAATAACTTCCTCGAAAATTCCATAATCTAACATTCTGATTTTGGGGGAGGAACATTATGATAGTTTGAGAGTGAGTTCCTTCGGCTACTAAACCTTCCAGAATTTGGTGGAACAATTGTCTTGTTATCGATTATATACTAAATCTTATGTCTCAGTATGTAGCAACTATTAGTGTTGTGACCTACTCCTTTATGAAAAGTATAGTGAGAATTGGCGTCATAACCTTTAGGCAAAAGATTAGGAGGTGCTCTCAATGCCAGAGAATTCAACACCCCCTTTTTATACAACCTCTTAAATGCCTTAGACAGAGGCACCCAAATCAATGAACTATCTTGGAGCTCTTACTGCATTTACATCAATCGTCTTGTTCCCCTTTACTTGTGGCTGAGGTGGAGTACTTCTTCTTCCATCATATTGTCTTCTCGACTCAGTTTCTAACTCTTTAGCTGGTAAAATTGCTTCTCGAAGATCTTCAAAGTTTCTAACCAACATTCCCCAAATTTTGGTGTTAATACAGTCAGAGCTCCTCTAACAATCATCTTGACCTTCTCTCTCTATAAGCCTTATGGGTCCAAAGCCATCTTCTTCCATCTTCTGATGTAATCATTGAAGCTTTCACCTATTTTATACTTCAACGATTCTAAGTCTTATAATGTGACATATAAATTCGAATTATAAGCATAATGCCTCTGAAAAGCTTTCGTCAACTCCTTCCAATCTTCTTTGATAATTTTTGGCAAGTTCAAGTACCACATCTTGGCAGACCCTTCCAATGACAACTTAAAAAGTTCTAACATGGTATCCATCAGAACCCCAAATGCCTTCTTCACCAACACATATGAACACATGGTTTTTAACATTTTGAATCCATATGAATTTGGGAAGTTTAAGTGTATGAAAGTTATTTAGTAACTTCTCAAGCTTGTAGGGTAATAATTCCTTAATGTTTATTCCTTTTTCCAAATTTTTAGCATAAAAAACCCTATGCATTTTCTCTAATTATTTGCGTAGTAATCAAATTAGGTGCTCTCCTTCTCACTATAGATAGGGTTGTCTGAAATAGTAGTTATACTTCCAACTTCCTTAGAAAGCTTGCTCTCATGGTATTCTTTAATCCAAAATAGATCATCAACATTCACCACAGGATGGTGCACTTCCATTGGTATTTTCCCTTTGTTAGTTATATTAATAGGGGTCTCCCACTTTATCAGAATCTCATTGACGTGCTTGTTTAGTTCATCAGTAATACTCTCTTCCATCTAGTAGTTGAAGTTAGCCATCATTTTTTCCAAGATCTCTAGTGGTATGTTTAGCTCTATGACTAGGTCAACTTTCTAGCTCAGACTTAGAGTCTTACTTTTTCTAGCAAGTAGATTACCACTTCTCTTCCGCAAGGATTTAGATGAAACTATGATGGTTACAAGACAATGGTTATTAGTATGATGCATGAATAGGTAATTGATGCATGCA
Organism: Omphalea diandra; assembly: GCA_949677035.1. NCBI lineage: Eukaryota > Viridiplantae > Streptophyta > Magnoliopsida > Malpighiales > Euphorbiaceae > Omphalea > Omphalea diandra. The sequence continues at coordinate 8,730 of CATIWR010052065.1, read as the reverse complement.
TGCATTTTATGCATAAATCATTTTGTATAATATCCTTCCAACTTTATTTCTCCCACACATGAGGTCTAGCGACTCTTTCGTAAGTGGGGTCTCATTCTTATACTATTATGGGATAAAGAATGTGTGGGGTTACCTAAGGCCAAGAAGAGTTAAAGTCTCAAAATAACATATACACAACGACACTAAAAGGAACAATTGTTTACATCATTTGAAGAAATATGTACAAGTGAGGAAAGATATCCCTTTCAAGAGAGAGGGATGTACATAAAAAACATTTACATGCTAGGAAAGGGGGAATACATAAGTATTTACATGTGGGGAATAATTACATTGAAAGGGGTAGGGTAAGATTTATACTTACATAAGGGATACCTAACCATGTTCGTTGAGAACTTTCACTCTTTATTGAAGAAATGCAAACAAGTAGGGTACCATATTCCAAGGTACTATTTGCTCCTACTATTAGTTATGTGCCCTAGGCCAATTTTGTAATGGATATTTTCTTAATAATGTCACGATTGCAATTTTATTAAATATCTCTTTTATATTTTATTTTATTAGCAGCTAAATGATAAATTTTATGAATAGTTAATTCTACCTAATGTCATCAAGTATATGACTTGATAGCAAAACCTTTGGGTGAAAATAAATTTTATTCTAAAGTGTCCCTAGTTGGTCATTTTTCTATGGTTAATAATGAATGAAGACTAGTATGTGTTTGATTAATTACTATGTTTTACTAGTCATGGATATGTGATATTAAATCAAACACGTAGATACATTGTAATGACCATTTTCATTTACATATCATGACAATCCTGTCTAAAAATACATTTGCATATAGGTTGATTCATCATATATACACAATCTAACATGTATTTAATGCACATATATGTTAACTAATGTTCAAGGCTAGTAACCATAAATTGGTTCTTATCTAGATATATGTACATGACACAAAGAAAGAAAGAGTTGGAATTCAGCCGATGACCTGTGCTCCATGTGTCTCTAGGAAAAACTTTATGCACCAAAGTATCCAAACCCTATGCTTCAGTATATGAAAAACATAATTGTGATTTTATGAGTCACGACTTAATGAATAAAAGCAATAATCATATTCTTATGGCATAACCAACAATCAAATATCATTAGGATACATTACAAGTATAAGAATTTATTATGGAAGTGCAAATGCAATAGATTGATTTTTGTCGTGACCTTGCAAGGCAACACTGCTCCCGAGAATTCATGTGATTCAAATGACATTTGATTTTATTGGCCAGCATATAAGAAGTGAATAATTTGATCAATAACATGTGCCAATAGGACATATTGGTCCCTTTTCCAATTGATCTACAAGTGTTTGACAAGCTGGTCACAACATCTTTTTAGTTCAATATGCAAGTGTTCATTTCATAATGGTATACCAAGTAATCATTAAGTGCATATAATTCTCACTTGACTGGTACTGACGTGTAAAGTATAACAATTCAATCACATATACATGTAATAGAACATAATCATATTATAAAATTATCACAAATACACATTAGAATCTAATTATGGTTTTTACTCACCTTTTGATGTTACCAACCTTTATGGTAGGTTTGGTTATCTCTCTAAAGCTTCCTCAAAGTGTTGAGATCCTAACATTTGATACATACATGGTTATAAGTATGTCAAAATGGTTATGAATGCTTCGTATGCAACTATGGCATGATCCATGCAAATGGACCTAGTGTTTATGCATATTTTCCTTATATGATAGCCTGACTTTGCTACATTCTCATAGTAATAACTCTAGATATGCTTATCCAAATGACTTGATTTCCTTTTTCAAATAAAAGTGACATATAATGATATAACATAATCAAATTTTAGGTCAATATAAGACATATAAAATGTGATGAAATTTTGAATTTTACCCTATTTCAATGTCATCTCAGTCTAAGTAGGTCTTACATTCTTGGGTATATCTCAAATTGTACAAATCCAATTGCAAAACTAATCTATTAGAAGTTATAAAAAAAAAAAACATAAAGGAACCTTTTTTTATATTTTACTCATTGTCTAATTTAGTCTATAAAGTCACCAAAATAAATGGCCAATCTCAAGGTGAGCAGGTTTTCAACATGATGACAATCAGTCATAATAAAGTGGTAATATCTCAATATCCATGTTAAATTTGGCAAAAATATTTAACATGCATGTAGATATGACATAAATATTCAACTTTCAAGTTTGGCACATCATCAAATTTTGAATTTATCACCATCAAATTCTTGGAAATAGAATTAGAAGACTGATGAGGTTTCATCGACTTTAGGGTCAGTCACAATCAATGAGCCATATTTCTTTCCACATAACAAATCAAGAAAAACTACTTTACATGTATTTAAAGGGTATATAATCCTATAAATTTCATCTTTTTCACTTAAGATAAGGCATTAAAATATAAAAAAATAGAAAGACTGAGGTCATTGTGGTTGATTGTGAACCAGCCCTAATGATGGAGCCATTTCTTCTCACACACACTAAATTAAGCAAAATGTTTTACATGCATCTATATGGGGCATGAAGCTATAACTTTCATATTTTGTACTTTCCCTAATTTCTTTTCTAGGGTTATGAAATCGTGGGTACAAAATTATGCTCTGACAATAAAACTAACACTTAGCTCTTGTTTCTCTTAAATTTCAATTCCATACATGTGCTCTACCTCAAATACTCTATAATTCTTACTAACCATGCATAATTAACATGATAAGAGGGAGTAATTTCATGTGGAAAGAAGATAAATTAACTTACTTATTTTTCCAAAACTAGAAACGCTTAGGATTCCGTAGCTCCCTCTTCTCCCTCTCGTTCTTCTTCTTATTCTTCTTCTTTTCTTTCATTCATAATTAGCTCTCTCTTTCTTCTGTTGCCTCTCATATTTATCCTCTCTATTCTAATCCTAAAGGATGAAAAATTCCACTTGTAAACCTATTGGAGCAAGACAAAATCCTGGTGTCCTATTTCTATTGGTTGGAAGTTCACTTTTCTTTTTTTAGTCCCTCTTCTTCACTCCTTCATCACCTTTATTCATCTCCTAATCCCCATATGCTCCTTATAATTTTAAATAAGCTCTAAAAAACCATTGTCTATGATGCCATAACATGTACACAACATAAGATAATTTGATATGCAACTATATAAACATTACATATATGTTAAAGTGTCCCAAATGCAATGGTGTAAGTCGCATCATCGTGCTTATCCAATTCACATATCTAAATGATCATTTATCCAATGCTTATGTTCATGTGGGATTGCAAATCATTTATGCAATGAATAGGTTTATGTGAGAATGCTAATGAATATGGATAAGGATGTTACATACATGTTTAAGAAACATTGTATTGGACTGACTCACTATGAGAACACTATATGGATTATTAGTCATAAACATTTCTCATGCAATAGTATTAACTTAATCATTTGACTTAAGAATCACTATAGATTCCAATATATTCTTTAATCGGGTGATCATACATACTAATATTGGACATTAAGTACAACATATAGAGAAATATGAGTGATTAAGAAGGAATTTGTCTCTCATATATTTATAAGGAATATATATCTAGGTCCCTCGATAAGTTAGACTAAATAGCATGGCCATAGAATAATGAATAGATAAAGGTTATGAATGTTATTTTGCATCAGTCTACTTGGAGAGCTAGAAATTATTGAACAATATCCGGATGTCATGATTCATGCCTTATATTCAATTGAGATATAATGTGACAAAAAGATTATATTACTATTTATGAAATAGGTTAAATCAAATTATTAACTTTCACATAATTTGGGTAGTCATAATGTCTTGCTATAGGCCACTTTTGACTTAAGGACCATAAATAGATTTTGGGCCACTACCAACATTATGTGAGTCTTCAAGGTTGTACATTTAAAATAGGACAAAAATAAAAAAATATTTTTTACTCTTTCTAAATATATATTAAGATAATTAGAGATATTATATTATTAGATGTCCTTATCATTTTAAAGGTTAAAACACAAAAAAATGAATATTTAGTTACTTATATATAAAAAATATGCAGTTAACATATATATCATAATAATAAATACAAAGCATTCATGTTTAGGAAACTTTTTAGAGAGTAAGAGAAAAAAAACCTTAGTGCTAGCACACTTTTTTTTGAGAAAAACTGTTCGTGTGGATACCTACAAAGGGCGATCATCCTTTACTGACGACTTGATCTAACTTCAAGCTCGAGGTAGGGTGTTACCATCATAAAACCATTTTATACCTTCTAACAGATCTATTACCTTTTGCACGAATTGGTATGATTTGCATCCTTTCCTTTTGATTTAATTGAATCCCATAAATCTTTAGTGGGATTTTATGTCAAAAAAGTTTTATTTTTTCATTGTGTTTATTTTATAAATACTAACATCTACATGCACCTAATGATTAAGTGGGTTGTTATAATTGATGGCTTCCATAAGCATGGGGGGCAATTGTCGTGATCCTTCATTTGATTAACCTGAATGTATTAGGCTCTTGAGTGACGAATCTTTTGATTAACCTGAAGGTATTAGGCTCTTGAGTGATGAATCCTTCTCACAATCTCCTAAGCCTAAATGGAGCTTAAGTCTCAAGTTTCGAGAACCATCGGTTTATCTAAGGGCAACTTAAAGCTCATGGTGGAGTGTGGAGGCTACATCAATAACAATTGAAAATATTAATCAAATTAGAGATTAAATATAAAATCAATCTTGAGTCCCCATTGGAGTAGCCATAATGAGTATCTGTAGTTTCTCAATTTTGTACTCAAACGAGTGGAATCGTGCTTGTGACTCTATCCACTTATTGACCAATAAGGATAAAAAGGATGAGGGTCTTTACATTAGTAATTTCCCCAATATATGGCACGTGGATAGACCATCGAATGGTGCATTTTAGGCCCTATGTGATTTCAAAGCCCTTTGTTAGAATGGTGGTCATCGGGGGACCAAAATGGGATAATACATGGGTACTATCCCTAAGAAATGTTGAGTCACTACCCAACTTTGGTTGGGAAAAGAATTCGGGGAAGGTGAAATTTGAATCTCATCTAAGTCAGTTAAAAGGACCATTTCATCTTCACTCTATCAAACATCGAGTTTGAAAATTGGGTGTGACTTTGGAAAAAGGTTAGGCACTGCCAAACTTCCCTAATATCGGGATCCAACCTTCGAGCATCTTTGGTTCACTTTTAATGTTTTAGTTGAGTTATTGATTAGTTCGATTAACACTCTTAAGCATACATCTAGCATAATTAAATGATTTAATCAATCCATTAGGAAAGGAGTTATGCATCATGGTATAGGGTTCATCATGCATATCCATACATCTATTTAAGCATAATCATCTCAAAGGGGAAGGGGGTCATGCATCATTGCATAAAGGTTAAGCATGCATTTTCATTCATCCATTCAAGCATGATCATTCGTGATCATGTAGGATGATAATCAATACCAAACTCATGGTCTAGCTCAAGTAAGAACTCCTACACCCAAAGAAAGAGAAAAAGTTAGTGACAAACAAGAGGAAAATAAGTAAAAACAAACTAAAGGGAAGACAAATAAAGTCTCTATTGATCATCTTACCACATCTCTTAATGCAGGCACTAAGTCTATAATATCACATCTCCACACTACATGGATAACATTAAACATTCAAACACAAGTGTATGCATCACAAAAACAAGAATCATAAACATGTAATGCAAAGTCTAATGGAGGATTTGCAAAGCCATAAAGCTTGATCATCATGAAAATATCTTAGGATTGATGAATCCTCCCTTATATTGCTCACAAGGAGCTAGTTATCCATGTGCATTGCTACCCATAGTGGGGCTTAATATGTAACCCAAATAAAAGGATGAAATATAATGCAAAGGCACTAGCTATGTATTATAAGCACAAACATAAACACAAAAAGGACTTTTAAGGTCAATTGAAACTTAAGTTCATCACTTGGTCACTGCCCTAAATGATCAAAACATAATCAAAACCATCACTAAACCAAAAGTAAGATAATATGAAACATCACATAAAAAAGGTGTTGTAAAACCACTTTAAAAGCCACACCAAAGTTCCATTTTGCGATGAATGTTGGAACACTAGAACACCCAAAAAAAGGGTTTTGACTAGGAAAAGTCTGGAGGGAGAATAAAATAAACTTTGTTAAACTGTCCACTAGGAAAACTGGGCTATACAACCTAGGATAAAGGTTGTATAGCCTAGAAATAAGGTTATACAAGGAAGAAGAAATGGGCTTGGGAGATTTTTGGGATGCCTTTTTTGATGATTAAGTGCCCTTAAAGGCACACCATGAGTTTAGTATCCTCCAAAATGATTAAGGAATACACAATGATCTAGAGAAAAGGCCTAATTATACATTGAGTGAGTTGGGATGAGTTAAGGTTTAGAGTTTATGTGTAAAGGGGTGTTTAAAAGTGAATTTTGGTATAATAAATTTAAGGTTTTCTAAGCCTTTTTTTTTCTTCGACAAATGTAAAGGGTATTTATAGGTGATGAATGAGTGCATCAGACCTTAAAATGGTTATAATCGCACCATAGATACATCCAATCATAGAGAGGGAGATGGATCTTCTACAATTAGGGTTTTCATGAAGGCTAAACAACCAAGAATGGGTTATACATCCATCCATCAGGGTTGTGTAGCCTTAGGGTTTAAGAAGGGACCAATTCCAAAAGGTTTTAGCAGCTAAGGCTTAAGGCGGGTTGTACAACCCTATGTGTTCTAAACTTTCTATGTTCCAAGTCTTTGTTTTGATGATTACAAAATAAGATTTAGGACTAACATTTGCCTATGATTGTTTATGTTAAAACTTATAGGTACATCAATTTCATAAACTGTAATGCTTGGAGAAGAATTTGCCTTTAGCAGTTTCAAGTTAAAGTTAAAAACCCTGAGTATTGAAGATGTAAATCGTAAACAAACTCAGCTAAATAGATTAATGGGTGTTACCTACATGCAACAGGCATTGTAGCCTTCACAATAGGCATTACCCCTTTGAAAATAGGCATTAGACAAGTGCTCAAGTCTAAGCTATGTATTTTACATCTCATAATGGGCATTATGCTTTTGTAACAGGGTTTGAATTGAACCTTACAATCAGCTTGCACTTTCGCAATAGGAATTGAACTAAAGCTCATAATAGGCATTGAAGAAATGCTTTAGATTAAGCAATGATCTATAGACCTTATAATAGACGTTGTACTTTCACAACTAGCATTGGAAAAGTGCACTAATTTGAGCTATACCTTTTGAACCTCTCAACAGGTACACTCAAATAATTTATAAGCATTAATATGTTTATAACAAGCATTACAAGAACTCTAACATAAATTGAATCGCTTTTATGGATTTTTAAAATAGAGCACAAAGACCATATTTTCTTGAAATCAATAATAGGGGTTGATCATATTCCAACTAACATTGAAGTTAGAAATAATGACTATTGCTTATATTCAACAACCATTAAAGAAGAAATGTTTTGATCAATTAAAAAAGGGGAAAGGAAGAGCCTTATTACACCAATTCATAATAGCTACTTCTAATAGGCATTTCAATAAGACCAATAGTCGTGAAAGTTGAATATTGTCTATCAACCACTTACTTGCATGAAATCAACTATGGTTGATGGCTCAACAAAAGAAATAGAGTTTCTCCATCAGGTGTTAATTTTTTACATCTATAATGTGAAGTGACAGTTGTTCTCTAATGACTAGTTTCTTATTCAACCTATAAAAAGGAAACACTCTCAACAAAAAGGATAAAAAACTATTCTAGTAAGTTACTATGTGAACAAAGAGTAATCTAGCATTCAAAAGGACATTCACTTAATTAAGCTTGAGAGAGAACTAAAAGAGTTATCTTTAAATAGATTTTGAATGACAAACATCTTAAGAACCATTGTTACTTTATCACTCATAGCTAGTTTATCTTGTGAATGTACTTTAAGCATCCATTCTTACTTGAATGAGATACTTTTTCATTCATCTTCAAATGTTAGCATCTCTTATTTTGTAATTTAGTGTTGAGAAACTTTTTGAAAGTATCTTATGTAAAAGGTTTAAGGTAGTACTTGAAAACTACATTAGGTTAAGGTTTGAATAGCAGTTGTGAACTATTTTTAAGAAATTGATAGTGTTTAAAATCTATCACTTATAAAGGCTTAGTAATTCCCCAAAACTTACTAATGTAAAGGTTTTTAATAGCACCTCAAGCTATTAAAATGGTGATGAAGGCTCTAATAGAAATAGTAGAGGAGAGGATGTAAGCAAGTTGTGTCGAACCTATATAAATGTTGTGGGTTGATTCTTCATCTATTTCACATTGAGTTTGAATTTATTATTATTGGCATTGCCCTATTCAACTCCCCTTCTAAGGCATAAAGTGTGACATCCCATTTACTAATTATTAAAATTGTCTCAGTCTATCCATTGTCATTAAAAGACCTGATTTCAATTTTTTTTCACTATGTCTCTTGTTCACAACATAGTAACTATTTACAACAAAGTATACATGGCTAAACAAACTAAAATACTAATAGACTGCATACTGGCCCAACCTCTATTAGACTACTATACATCAACTTCAAAATGTAACTGGACACAATCTTTAGTCTAGTCTTCCTGAAATAAAATATA
>CATIWR010052061.1:0-12500 GCA_949677035.1 Omphalea diandra | reverse complement strand
AACATTTATTTTATTTTAGCCTATTAGAAATAGATTTTATTATGTTTAAGAGTTATAAAAGAGATAATGGGGATTTAATACATTCAATACATTAATGTGAAAGTTATAATGTTACTTGTAACATAATGAGGGTTTAATTAACATAAATATGTGTAAACTTATACATTCTATACAAGTTTGAGAGTTATAAAAGAGATAATGGGGAGTTAATACATTCAATAAATTAATGTGAAAGTTAGAATGTTACTTATAACATAATGGGGGTTTAATTAGCATAAATATGTGTAAATGCTAGAATAAGATCTTATATAACCAACTGTAGGTTTGTAGTGTGAGCTCAGCTTGACATCTACATAAGTTTGTAAAACACAAGTTAAAGATAATAAAAATACAAGCACTTTTGTGAGTGTTTTGCTTTAAGGTTCTTTTGTGAACTTAGAACTTATCAAACCTATTCTTTAAGTTTGTGGCATTCAAAACCAAAATTCTTATTTCTTTCTTAACTTATCATACCTATTAGTGTTTGTGGCGTTGGAAAGTAACCTAGGTGCTATTATGATATTTGATTAGAATAGTTGATTCTAACATCTACTTCAAACGATCCCTAGACTATTTCTTATTGGAGGGTGACATATATATATAGCTATTGGGGTATATAGTTGTTAACTTGTTGATTTCCATTAGTTTGGTATCCGAGTCTTGGTTCAAGCTTGAGGTTTGCGTATCCCTTTTAATTTGTTGGATTCATCTTCTTATTTTGTTCATCTCATTCTTCATCTTTAAATTCTATAATCTTTTATTCTTGTGCTAATCTTTTGGTTTTTTTTTTTTATCTCAACATCTTTACACATCTTGTTCATGTATTTGTGATATCTTTCAAGTCTTTGTTACTAAAGAAAAAAGAAAAAACAAATATTCCTATATAAAAAAATTATCGTATGAAATTGATATTGTTATTGTGATATTCTAGTTAAAAATCATGTATAATCATTCTTGTTTCCCCTTAAATTTTGTATGGGATTCAAAGTTGCAAAATTGTGATACTCTTCATTTATCAAGTTGAACTGTTAACTAATTTTAAACCTTTGGCCTACCTTTATTTATATTCTTGTAAACCTACACAAATTCACTCCATTAAATTGCTACATTCTTAAAAGGTTTGTTTGATTGAATTTCTTAGTTCATCTAAGAACCCCATAGGTAAAACTTTTTGAGAGGTAAAAGGCAAGAGTGGTGAGAATATCAAAGAGAAAAACCAAAAGATTGAGTGAAACATGAAAGAAGTGACATTAATCTTGAGTGAAACACATGAGGGAGTGTGTGAGTTGATTGATCTTTTTTTTTTTCAAAATGTCAAACAAGGAAAGTAGTTCTTCTTCTAATGAACAAGTTATTCAAGCTATGCAACAACAATTTGAGTGAATATTCAAATTGATGGGAGATGTTAGAGATCATTTAGAAAGGCATGATGATGCAATTGCTACAATGCAAGAAGAACCAAGGAGACAAAAATAATTACCTTTGGTGCAAGAGGACTATTATGGTTAAGATGATCTAGATGAGGACCAAATCACATTGATGGAATAAAATATTCATCCTAGAAAACAAGCTAAGAGAGGAAGGGATGATGATATAGATCGAAACCTTGGAAGCATAAAAATGAAGATTCCTTTATTCCAAGGAAGAAATGATCCAAATGTGTACCTTGAATGGGAAAGGAAAGTGGACATGATCTTTGAATGCCATAACTATTTGGACAAGAAAAGGGCAAGACTCATCGCCGTTGAATTTTATGAATATGCAAGTGTTTGGTGTGATCAAAAGGCGAAGGAATATAGAGAGACCTATAGAGTCATGGAGAGAAATGAAGCAAATTATAAGGAAGAGATTTATGCCTAGCCACTACTATAGAGAGCTTCATTAAAGGCTACAAACTTTGACTCAAGGAACCATACCATAAAGAGATGGAGATGGCCATGATCAAAGCTAATGTAGAGCAGGATAGAGAACCTATCATGGTAAGATTTTTAAATGGCCTCAATAAAAATAATACTGACAATTGAATTGTATCACTATATAGAAATTGAAGACATGGTGAATTTGGCCATAAAGATTGAAAGACAACTCAAACAAAAAAGGTATGATTCTAAACCAAGTGTGGGTTCTTATTCTTATTAGAAAAATTCTTGGGGAAATAAGGTTAATAAATCCATCACTAAAATAAAAATAGATGAAACTACAAATAAAAGTGATATGGGTAAAAGGGGAAGAATGAAATTACACCAACCCAAACTAGAGGCATTAGATGTTTTAGATGCCTTGGACATGGTTATGTAGCTAGAGAATGTTGAAATAAGAAAGTAATGATCATAAGGGATGAGGTTGTAGAATCTAGAAGTGAACATGAAAGTGATCATATTATGCCACCTTTAGAAGATTTGTGGTGATGTAGAGACTTTTAAAGGGGAAACTCTAGTGGTCCAACGCACACTTAGTTTGCAACTTAAACAAAATGAGTATGAAAAGCAAAGAGAAAATTTATTTCATTATCATTATTTGATTTCTAACAAGTTATGTAATGTGATAGTTGATAGTGGAAGTTACACTAATGTGGCAAGTACTTTGCTAGTGGTGAAGCTATAATTACTAACCATTAAGCATCCAAAGCCTATAAACTGTAATGGTTGAATGATAGTGGAGTTGTTAAGGTAAATAAACAAGTACTTATTTCTTTATCCATTGGAAGGTATAAAGGTGAAGTCTTGTGTGATGTTGTACTAATTTATGTTGGCCATATATTGCCAGGAAGACCTTGACTATTTAATAAAAAGGTGATCCATGATGGATTTTAAAATAGACATACCTTGACTATGGATGGGAAGAAATATCACCTTGGACTTACCAAAAGACAATTTTAAGGATGAGAATCAAAAAGTAATATGAAGAGCTTAAATATTCATTAGGAAATTTTTAGGGAGGGAAACCTATGAGAGAAAAGAAAAAGGAGAGATAAGTGACCAAATTCTTCCAAACAAGATAACCAAGATGGAAAACACAAGGGGAGAAAACAAGGAAGAATTGAGTGGGAAAAATAAATTGAGTATTTATGCAAGCATGAGTGATGTGAAGGAAGTCATGACAATGAGACAAACAATGCTTCTACTCATGTACAAGAACAATTTGACTATTTCTAATGAGATAACCAAAAGTTTTCCCAGTGTTGTTGATCTTTTGCAGGTTTATGAAAAGTTATCTTTGGATGAAATTCCAATTGGATTGCCATCAAAAAGAGGAATTAAACATCAAACTGATTTCATACCTACGACAAGCATACCCTATAGACCAACATATAGATGCAGCCCATAAGAGACCAAAGAAATCCAAAAGGAAATGAATGAGCTTATGAAGAAGGGTTATGTTCGTGAGAGCATAAACCCATGTGTCATACCTATGTTGCTTGTACTAAAGAAGGATGGGACTTGGAGGATGTGTGTTAATTGTCATGCCATCAATAAAGTTACGCTGAAGTATAGACATCTTATTTCTAGGTTGAATGACATGTTGGATGAATAGAATGGTGAATGCTTATTTTCAAAAATTGATTTGAAATTTGATTATCATCAAATTAGAATGAGAAAAGGTGACGAATGGAAAATTGCTTTTAAAGTTAAACATGGTTTATATGATGTCCTTTAGCTTAACTAATGCACTAAGCACCTTCATGAGATTACTGAATCATGTTTTAAGAGCATTCATTGGAAATTTATTGTTGTCTATTTTGATGATATCTTGGTTTATATCAAAAGTTTGGATGAGCATGTACAATATTTAAAATGTGTTTTTAATGTGCTTAAGAGGGAAAAGTTGTATGCTAATCTTAAAAAGTGTATCTTTTGCACAAATGAAATCGTTTTTCTTAGCTATGTTATTAATAATAAGGGAATTCATGTGGACTGTTGGACTATGGTAGTTAACCTAAGTCTTGGACCTCTTTTGATCTTGACAAAGGAGATTGATCATGTCTAATATTTCAAATTAGTGTTATTTTACAGCTTTTAAGTTTTATCTAAATTAGAAGTTAGATGTAGCTCAAAAATCTTTAAGTACGAAAAGTGACTTCTAAATTGCAACTGCTATTTTGTATTCGCGATCGGGATACATAAAGAAGCATTACTAGAAAGCAGACAGGCGAAATCGCAAAGCTATTCTAGACCGTGATTCATCCAAATAAAGAAGTCCAAAATTGACAGATGAAATCGAGGTATGTGTCATGCCCTAGTCGCGACCGTGAATTTCAAAGTGACTCAAAAGGGAAACAAGTCCACAGCCACAACATGATACGTGTTCCAGTAGACCGTTGGAAGTCAAATTTTGTAGAGGCATCTTATTGGCAGCGACCGCGAATCGTGAAGAAGAAGATAACCATTTTTGGCATATGAATTTACGTCCTCTGTCGCGTCCAGTATAAGAAAGCTCGCGACCATGACTTCTAAAAGTAGGTAAAAGCAACGACTGTATTTTTCTGGTAAACTAATCAGAAGTTGCCACGTGGACTAGCTGTTAGACACAAACAGGATTTTCCTTCAGAAATTTGGATTTCGCGACTGCTAATGAGTAGTAACGACCACGAATTGAGACTGTTAAGCATTTAATGCAAAATCTGTCAAACATGTCTAAAAGATTTGATGAGCTATGTTATGCAACGTCTCTTTGGTGAAGTTTGGGTATAAATACTCCACCAAACAACTATGAATAAGGTTGCTAAGAAATTTATTACAAGTCATTAAACCTCTCAATCTTTGCTACTCATTTTCTTCAATTTTCTTTATGAAATTGCAAATGTTAGGTGTGAGCATTAAACACCAAGTTGTAAGGTTGTAGTGTTAGCCTGTAAAATCACTTCAAGAAAGGTTTAAGTGTGAGCCTAGTGAAACACTTAAGTGAGGTTGTGTGTTAGCCTAAAAACACATTATTGTAAGGTTGTGTGTTAGCCTAAAAACACATTGTTGTAATGTTGTGTGTTAGCCTAAAAACACATTGTTATAAGGTTATGTGTTAGCCTAAAAACACATTGTTGTAAGTTTGTGAATGAGCCATCAAAACACAAGTTGTACAAGTTGGGTGTGAACTTGAAAATACCTTGAGATAGTGAAATACCTGATTGGTAAATTTGGGAGTGGACGTAGGGTCGATTATACCCGAACCACTATAAATCGTTGTCTCTATTCTACTCATTCTTCTTCCCTTCTTCTTTGTCTTTAAAATTTTTATACACCAATTCAACCCTCCTTCTTGGTGCTAAGGGACAATAAGTGGTATCAGAGTAAGGTTTTCACAAATCAAACCTTCATTAGGTGAAACAAGATCATGGCACAAGAAGCAATCTACTCGCACCTAAGACCATATTTTGATGGAACCGACTATACTCATTGGAAGTATAGGATGGTGATCTATCTTGACATAGATGTGGTGGACCTTTGGGATATGGTAATCAAGAAATGGAAGCCTCCTACCAGAGTTGTGGATGGCAATGAAGAATTAATCCCAAGGGATGAATGGGTTGAAGCTCACCCAAAGTCAAATGGCAAGAACAAGAGGGCAATGCCCATTCTCCTAAGCTCACTTTCTAAAGAAGAGATTGGGAGAGTGCAACATTGTCAAACCGCACATGCCATATGGAAGACTCTAGAGAACTATCATGAAGGCACAACTCTAGTGAAGTCAAGCCGTTTGGAGATTGATGTCATCGAATGGGAACTCTTCATGATGAAGGACAATGAAAACATCACGAAAATGACCAACCTACTCTTATCCATTGTCACCAATATGAAGATGTTTGGAAGGGCACTCACAAATTATGAGGTAAACACTAAAATCCTTAAAACTATTCCACTTGACAAATTTGGGGCTAGGGTGTGAAGTATTCAAGAGTCCAATCCAGAGATTAAAAAAGTCTTAACCGATGTGTTCATTGGCAAGCTCTTGACTAATGAGTTAGCTATTCAAAAAGATGAGCAAATGAAGAAGCTAAGGGGCTAAGGTGAAAAATCAAAAAAGAGAACCATGGGTCTCAAAGCTTCAATAAGAGAGAAAGAAGTAGACATCTCCTCAAGTGAAGAGGATAGTGATAAAGAAGGAGAAGAGCTAGCCATGCTCTCAAGAAGAACCAAGGAGTTGATAAGGAAAAGAAAAGAAAGAAGAGTCTTCAAGAAATATGCCCAAAGCCCAAAAGAAAGAACAAATGATGTCACACACTATGAATATGACAAGCAAGGGCACATGAAGTATAAATGTCCGAAGATAAAGAAGAAGAAGAGATGGGACAAAGAAAAGAAGAAAAATTTCTCCGCCACTTGGGATGATGACTCAAGTGAAGATGAGGAAGAAGAAGAGGAGGCCAACATATGCTTTATGGCTCTAGGGAACTCTTCATAAGAAGTAAGTACATCTTCCCACTTCAATTCTGATTATGAGGTAGATGATATAGATGAAGAGCTTTTAGAAGCTCTAACTATGAGGTGTGACAAGTATAAGTCACAAGTTAACACCTATAGGAAGAAGTGCTCCAAATTAGAAGATGAGTACAAGTCTCTAAATGAGCTTGTAAATGAATTGAGGACTTCTAATGAAGAACTCAAGAAATCTGTTGAAAAATTATCTACATCATCTTCTCCCTTTGCCTCACTTAGAAAGGAGAATGACTCTCTTAAAGGAGAAGACATTGAGCTTAGAAGCTCAATCTCCAAATTTCATAAAGGAAAAGAGGCTTTAGACACTCTTATTATGTCACAAAGACCACCTTTAATTAGGTATGGTCTAGGTTTTAATGGAGCTTCATCATCTTCCATAACTACATTTGTTAGAGCTTCACAACCTCAAACCTCAAGCATTGAGGTAATTAGGAAGAAGAGTGTTCCTAGCATTAAGCCTCCTAAGCCTAAGGATAAAGGGAAGGCTCCCCAAGGCTCTAGAGCTAAGACTCAAAGAGCCAATCATGCTTATATGTATAACAAAAGGCATAATCATCCTTATAGAAAATCCTCCACCCTTACTCATCATACATGTTCATGCATGCATTCATATGACCATGGTATGAGAAGGCCTCCTGCTCATACTAGATTCATGCATAAGAGGAAGACTAACAAGTCTAATTTCCAATGCCACTATTGCATGAAATATGGGCATATCAACATACATTGCTTTATTAGAAAGGCTCACCTTACGTTAGAGGACCCTTCAAGCACTAACCTCCTAGGACCCAAGTATGCTTAGGTACTAAAGAAAAGGTGATTGACTCTTATTTTGTAGGAAAATGTGACTACCACCAAAGCAAGTAATTGACATGTGGATAGTGGGTGCTCAAAGCATATGACCGAAAATAGAAGACTATTCACATCACTTAAAGAGAAAGAAGGTGAAGATGTCACATTTGGGAACAATGTCAAAGGTAAAGTAATTGGCATTGGTACCATAGGTAGGGATGGTCATTCACTAATTGATAATGTCTTATTAGTTTGTGGCTTACAATATAATTTGTTGAATATAAGTTAATTGTGTGATAAAGGTAAAAAGGTCACCTTTGATCCTAGGGAATGCCGTGTCACCACTTTGGTGGATGATGAGGTTATTTTCATGGGTGAAAGGAAAGGCAATACCTACTCAATTGACATAGTCAATTTGGCTAACCAATCTTTCAAGTGTCTCATGAAAATTCACTAAAGACAAGACATGTGGCTCATGCCAAATGGGGAAGCAACATCAAGCCTTCCACAAAGCAAAAAATGTTGTAAGTACATCTATAGGCTATTTCAACTTATTCACATAGACTTAATAGGACCTACTAGGAGTGCTAGCTTAGGTGGAAAGCATTATGCACTAGTCCTTATAGATGACTACTCTAGGTTTGCATGGGTATCTTTTCTAGCTCATAAGAATGACTTTTTTGATGCCTTCAAAAGTTTTGCAAAAGGAGTTCAAAATGAATAAGGTTACTTCATCTCCTCTATTAGAAGTGACCATGGAAAGGAATTTCAAAATGAATCATTCGAAAATTATTGTTTGGAGAATGGAATTTTTCATAATTTTTCAACTCCTAGAACACCACAACAAAATGGTGTTGTAGAGAGGAAAAATAGAACTTTGGTAGAAATGGCTACGACAATGCTCAATGAGTATTCCTTACCAAATTACTTTTAGGCCGAAGCCAGTAATACCTTATGTCATATTGCAAATAGAGTTTTTAAAAGACCCATTCTCAATAAAACTTCTTATGAGCTTTGGAATGGTAGAAAACCTAAAATTTCATACCTAAGAGTATTTGGATGTAAGTACTATATTTTGAACACCAAGGATAATATTGGGAAATTTGATTCCAAAACTAATGAAGGAATCTTTTTAGGCTATTCCACCTCAAAAGGCATATAACGTCTTCAATAAAAGTTCTATGATAGTTGAAGAGTCTATGAATGTCGTTTTTGATGAATCTAGTAAACTTGATCTTGGGAAAAGTACTTTTGTTGATGATCTTGTAAGTGAACTAGAAAAGCTAGAATTGGAAGATACTAGAAGAAAAGATGATAAAAAAGAAGGTGAATCATCAAGAATGGATGAGGAACCACAACTTCAATAAGAAGATGAACCAAGGCAAGAGCTACCCAAAGATTAGAGATTCTCCAAGTATCACCCCAAGGACTTGATCATTGGTGATACATCAAAGGGTGTAAGTATTGGATCTCAATTACATCATTTAGATAATAATCTTGCATTTGTTTCTCAATTAGAGCCAAAATCAATTAATGAGGCTATTAACGATGAAAGTTGGGTACTTGCTATGTAAGAAGAACTCAACCAATTTGAGAGAAACAAAGTATGGGAACTTATCCTTAGGCCTAAAAATCACACAATTATAAGTAGTAAGTGGATGTTCAGGAACAAGTTAGATAAGCAAGTTGTTATCACTAGAAATAAGACTAGATTGGTTGCTAAGGGATACAACCAAGAGGAAGGCATAGACTATGATGAAACCTTTGCCTCCGTAGCAAGATTAGAGGCCATTAGGATTCTCTTAGCATTTGCATGTCATATGAATTTTAAACTTTTTCAAATAGATGTTAAGAGTACATTTTTAAATGGCATTATTGAGGAGGAAGTTTATGTTGAACAACCTCCCAGTTTTGAATCACATTATTTTCCAAACCATGTTTTTAAATTAAACAATGCCTTATATGGATTAAAAGAAGCTCCAAGAGCTTGGTATGAAAGGCTAAGTTTATTTCTTTTGCAAAATGAGTTTGAGAAAGGGAAGGTTCATACTACACTATTTGTTAAAAAACATAAGCATGACACTTTAATTGTCCAAATCTATGTTGATGATATTATCTTTGGTGCTACTAATGAATCTCTTTGTGAGGAGCTTGCCAAGTGTATGACTAGGGAATTTGAAATGAGCATGATGGGAGAGCTCAAGTTCTTTCTTGGTCTACAAATCAAGCAACTTAAAGAAGGGATCTTCATCAACCAGGCCAAATACACGAAGGAAATTATAAAGAAATTTGTCATGGAAGGATACAAAGTAGCAAAAAATCCAATGAGTAGTACCATCAAGTTAGACAAGGATGAATCGGGTACAGTGGTAGATGAAAGGAGATATCGAGGTATGATCAAATCTCTACTCTATCTTACTGCTTCTAGGCCAGATATAATGTTTAGTGTCTGTAGATGTGCTAGGTTTCAATATTCACCTAAAGAATCTCATTTGAATGCTGTGATGAGAATTTTCAAATATTTGCATGACACTATTCACTTAGGACTATGGTATCCAAGGAACACATCTTTTAGCCTAGTTGGGTATTCGGATGTGGATTATGCGGGAAGCTTTTATTAGATAGAAAGAGCACTTTCAAAACTTGCCAATTCATAGGTGAATGCTTAGTTTCATGGTTTAGTAAAAAACAAGTATTGGTTGCCTTGTCTACCATGGAAGCCGAGTATGTGGCGGCGGGTTATTATTACACCCAAGTTCTTTGGATGAAACAACAATTAAAGGACTTTGGCAAAGCAATTGATCACATTCCTATCAAATATGACAGTACTAGTGCCATCAATCTTTCAAAGAATCCCATCCAACATCCTAAAAGTAAGCACATAGATATTAGTCATTATTTTCTTATAGATCATGTGCAAAAATGTGATGTTTTGTTAGAATTTATTGACACTAATCATCAACTTGCAGATATTTTCACTAAACCTCTAAATGAAGAAAGGATGAACTTCATTAAGAGAGAATTGGGAATGCTTGATGGAAGCTCCCTCAAGTGAAAAATCTTGTTTGATCTTTGTTTGATTGATGATTGTTATGGAAGGTTTTATTATTTATTTCTAGGGGATCACATGTTTTTCAAAAATTTCCATTCTTATCCTTGCTGACTCACAATTCATGGTCGCTATTCCTTCGTCACGGTCGTGAATTACAAGTTAACTTCTACCGGCTGTCAAATGTCAATTCGAGATCGCGAAATTTCTCTCCACCGTGAATTTCGGTCATTAATTTCAAAATTTTGACCTTTACAGTGCGTGTTCCCTAGGAAAATTTGTCTGTTACTCACATTTTCTAGAATTCGTGGTCGCGACTTCCATTTTTGCAAACGTGACTTTGAGTAACCATCTCACATTTATGTGATTTGATGGCCAACCATTTCCAACCCTTCATTTAATCAATTTATAGCCGTTTGTTACCATTTTCACACCCCTTTAAGCCTATCAATACCCTCTTCAACAATGATTTTCTCACAACTACTCCGAACAACTTCTACTTCTCAAATCACTCGTAAAATCTCCCAAGACTTCTTCATCTATTTTTATGGCTCCAAAGAAATTCTCCAAGCCAGACAAGGACAAAGTAGTGGCTCAACGTTCTGCTCCTCCTACCCTTCACCTTATGAAGGGCATAGCTAAAGAAGAGAAAGAAAGATACAAGGCAAACTCTTCCAAGGTGATCGTCCCCAACAAGATTCCCTCCACATTCATGCTCGAAACCTTAGGTCTTAACGATGAAATTTGCATATTTTTGTCCAATCTTGGGTGGAATGAATTCATCTTCCCAGATGAACCCGGGTATAAGGAGGTGGTGCAAGAATTCATGTGCATCGTGCAACTCAGTTGCAAAGCCGAATCAAGGGCGGGCCAATATGTGTTAGTATTCTAGGGCTTTGGCAATCCCTATTTCATAACCTTCGACCAATTATCCTCCCTTTTCAATTTCCAAGTCGGGTAACACATACCCTTCATCATCTCCGCACTTGATGTAATCTACTCCGAATTTTGGTCAGAGATATCCATTGGGACAAACATGACCCCTGTTCTTCACTCTCCAAACACATAAAAACCTTACCTTTGTGGATCCTTTATCGGATCATTACTTTCTCCATCAATGCGAGGGGTGATGGGAATGAGAAGGTTTCATAAAAAGACTTGGCATTCTTATTTTGTCTCGTCAAAAATAAACCCATCCAAACCTGACGTTATCTTATGGATCAACTAATCCACATGAGCATAAAGCCGAAGAGCCAGTTTTTACTCCCTTCTCATGTCACAACCATCTACCGATTCATTGGAGCTCTTAATGAGAACAATGAGCAATTCCTCACCAAGAAGCTCCTTCCCTCACAAAACTTCCTTGACCTAATATACCTTATAAACGTCAAGGCCATCCATCTGGACACTTACACCAATACCCTTGACGCTGTAGGGGCAAAGAAAGTTGAGTCCTCTCAAGTTTTGAAAAGAAAGAGGCTTCAAATCAACGAAGGAACAACACAAATCCTTCCTCCTCCTTCTCAACTAAATGCAAAGACAAAGTTGTCTCTTGCCACCTTAGATCACAAATTAGACAAAATGATGAGGATGATAAAGCGAAGGCTCCTTTTCCTTTTACATCTTCATAATGATATGGTGGATCTCCAAGAGAAACTCGGAGTCCCTCCTTGTCATCTTCTGGACTTCACGAAATTCGAAGATACAAACGATGGAGATGACAATGGAGACGAAGTTGAAGATGGAGATAAAGTTGAGGGAACAACACTTGCTCAAGTTGAAGACACTTCTAGTGATGATGAGTCTTCTACTTTCTAGTTTAGGGATCTCTTTGTATTTTTCTTTTCTTTTTTATGATTAAAAGTTTGTGATCCCACAGTTATAACTAAATAAAAATTGTTTCTTTGCTATATTGTGATCTTATGTGATTGTTATCAATTACTTTTTATATTTACATTTGCTCCTTATTATTACTTATGCATGAATTTACTTTCTCCCTAATACACCCTCTTTTTTATCTTGCCAATGGGGGAGAGATTGTATATGACTCTAAGCTTAAGGGGGAGAAACATCTAAGTTTAAAAATTATAGCATAAGTTAAGGGGGAGCATCATACTTATTGTTTTTCAAATTTACTTTGTTTGAATGAATGATATACTTACCAAATTTTTGTCTTAAGTATTTATTGA
>CATIWR010052053.1:0-15469 GCA_949677035.1 Omphalea diandra | reverse complement strand
AGTATTCAGTTAATTAGTTAATTACTAGTAAACAGGGATAAATAATTTATCAGGGGAAATAATTTTATGAGAGTATACTTAAACTTAATGCTATTCATAGGATTATTATAAGTTTTAGTCCTTACTCTTAATAGAATCGTGTTTTTTGACCTTTCATATTAAATGTAACAACACATATGACATGAAGGATGGGATATGTACTAACCAGGATGACTGCTTTTATGTTTTCACTTGTTAAAGGGAATTCCAGGTCTCCTCGATTCTGAATACTCAAAAGGACATCTACTACAAGGTCTTTTTCTTCGCCCTCAGCATCAGATTTCACTGCTGCATTTCTCGCTTTATGTTCGTCGATAACACTTTGCAATATCTCATCTAGTTCATGATGAACTCGCTCTAGTTTAGGCCTCAACGTACTAATTGCGTGAAGGAATTTGATGGAAGGGTACAAATCAACAAGACTAAAACCAGCAGCAGCTTCTATAGCTCTCTTGACAGCTGGTATGAATATTTCTTGTCCCTTCTGTATCTCACCAATGGCTGCCCTTGAAATGATGCTATATGTCAAAGAAATGAGCATCTTGGTAAAGTTTATTGGCGATCCTGCACTAGAAGTAATGTCTCCAATGACTTTTCATAATTCTTCTTCCCTTATTGGTCGAAATGACTGCACTTGTTTCGCGGTTAGCAGCTCCAATGTGCAAATTTTTTGCATTTGTCTCTAATAGCTTCCATAAGGTGCGAAAGCTATGTCTGTAAAATTGTAAGTGGTAATCGTAGATGCAAGTTGTAAGAAATTTTTCAGGATCTACTACATAAATTTAGAACACCATTCGTAATTAAGCGGAAGCAAAATTGCGTACCTGTTTCTGCAGTAAATCCGAAAGTTGAAACAAGTTGCATACCTCTTTACGTGTTGGATCCCAAATTGTTCCGCTCCATTATTCTGATCACTGAAAATAGAACACTCGGATAATAGGTCAGAAGAGTTGAAAAAGGGAGCTAAGTCTTTCTTTCCTTGACCTTCCCACAAGACGGCTACGATGGGTGTAGCAACTAGGGCTTTTCAATATGAAGGTAGGAAAGGAGACTTAGGCTATTTATAATATATTTTAACAGGCTCACCCATCACAGGTCTATGTTAAAATAGGCCTACACTGACCGTCTTTCATATCGGCCCATAAAGGTGTCACAAGCCCATAACTGAATTGATCACATTTTAATTGGGCTTAACCACTAATCAAGAAACTATATTATTCAGTCTGTTTTATAAATAATTAAAACCAACCTATAATTAATATTAGCCCACATAAAAAAAAATTTTAATATTCTTCCACTTGGGCAATATTAATTATGTTGTTTTCATATTTTATAAAAGAAAACATTTTTGAAAAAAATGACTCTCGTATTAAATACTTTAAACTCAAGTGTGGCCAAACAATTTTGGAAAACATATAGTTTATGGATAAAGAGACACCTTAAACATAATCTTGTCCACATTAAATTATCAATATCGGATCATGACAGTAGTTATGCCTTTTATTGACATAGTACCAATCCATAATCACAAATATTGACAACTTAACTGACCTGGATTCCGATATGGCAATGTAGCAAGAAAATAACACCACATGTGATTAATACACTATTTTCTTGTCAATCCTCCAAACATTTCTCTTTCCACATGCTCAAATGAGCAAGAGAAATTCACAAAGCTTCACAATAAGGCTTTTATTTCTAGTTGGAAATACACACAATGCCTTAGCATTTGTTTCCAGAAACACAATTGGAAACCAATATAGCTTAAGATAATCACACCAATCTTAAGCACACCACACACAACTTATAGCATGCTATATATATATATATATATATATATATATAATGTGCGCATACATATAACAAGCAACCACAAAATACTCAACTCATATAAATAAATATGAATAAGCAATGTAGCAAGATCATTTAACTTAGATGTTCAATTACAAGCACAAAGCTCACACTAACCAAATACATCAAAAGACTCCACAACACCCATATCACAAACATGTTTCTTAAAAACTATGGGTCTAAGTCATTTGGTCAGAGGATCAGTTAACATCAAATCAGTACCAACGTACTGAATCTCAATGTCTCCTTTCTTTACTAAGTCTCTGACCAACAAGATATTTAATCTCTATATGTTTAGAACCACTCGAACTTTTATTGTTCTTAGAGAAAAACACAACAGTATTATTATCACAATAGATTCGCAATGGCCTAGCAACAAAATCAACCACAAGCAAATCAGAAATAAAATTCTTCAGCCATATAGCTTGTGTACTAGCACCATAACATGCAACAAACTCGGTTTGCATAGTAGAAGATACTGTAAATGTTTATTTAATACTTTTCCACAAAATAGCACCACCAGCAAGCATAAAAATATAACCCGAAGTGGATTTCATATCATCTTTACAGCCTGCAAAGTCAGAATTTGAATACCTCACTGCTTCAAGATCATCCACACGCTTATAAACCAACATATAATATTTTGTCTTTTGCAAGAATGTCATAACTTTCTTAGTAGCTATCCAATGATCCTACCTAGGATTAGAAAGATATCGACCAAGAACACCAACAAATATGCAATATCTAGTCTTGTACACACCTAGGCATACATTAAGCTGCCAATTGCACTTGCATAAGGAATATTATTCATGGTTTGTTTCTCTACATCACTTTTAAGGCATTGCTCATTGCTAAATTTATCTCCTTTTACAACAGGAGTATCACCACCTTTTCAAGATTGCATATTGAATCTACTAAGCACACGATCAATATAGGCCCTTTGAGAAATACCTAATAAATGATGATATTTATCATGACGAATCTTAATACCTTAGACAAAAGATACCTCTCTAAGATCTTTCATATCAAAAGTCTTAGAGATTTGGTCTTACAAATCATTCTCATGTCATTACTAGCCAACTAAATATCATCAACATAAAGAACAAGAAAAAATAAATTTACTCCCACTGATCTTATGGTAAATGCACTAATCTATCATGTTCTCTGTTAAACCAAATGAAGTGACTATGTTCTCAAATTTAAGATACCAGTGACGCGAAACTTGTTTGAGACCATAAATAGATTTCTTCAACTTACAAACTAAGTGTTATTTACCACTTTCTTTAAAACCCTCAGGTTGCTCCATATAAACTTCCTCACCCAAATCACCATTTAAGAATGTTGTCTTGACATCCATTTGATGCAATTCTAAATCAAAATGAGCAACCAATGTCATAATTATTCTAAAGAAATCTTTAGAGAAAACATGGGAAAAAGTTTTATTATATTTGTCATAATATTCACCCCCATGATCATACCTCATAATTTTAATGACTTTTTCTCATTGTTTCTCAATCTCAATTTTGAAAATTTTGAACAGCTCAATGATATAAGATTTCTCGTTTATCAAGTATAAATAGTCATAACAAGATAAATCATCAATGAAAGTAATAAAATATTTGTTGCCACAAATAATAGATGAATAAGGTCCACTAATATCAGTATGGATAAAATCATCTTCAGAAGATTTAAACTTCTATTAGTACATTTCTTTTTATTCTTAGTCAATTTACCCCTTATACAATCCACACAAAAATCTAGATCCTCAAAATCAAGAAAAGGAAGAATGTCATCCTTCACTAGTCTTCCAATTCTTTCTCTAGATATATAACCTAAACGTTTGTGCCATAATGAAAAAGATTTTTCTCTAACTAAGGATCGTTTGGCCACAACATTAGCTTCACAAGAAGGACCGCAATCACTAGCATCATTTAAACACAATTCATATAAATTATCGAACAAAACACATTCACCGATCAATTTTTGAATCTAAAAACATATTGGTTGTTCCATTACCAATATCAAAATGATATCTAATTTTATCAAAAACAGAAACAGAAATCAAGTTTCTGACAAAAGATGAAATATAAAAGGTGTTGTCCAAAACTAGACAAAATCCAGATTCCGATGTCAAGCTGATATATTTAGTACCCCAAAGTTTGGTGTGAAGGTGAACCATATTTAGAATGTAATCCTTTACACTCCCACTATGGTTGTATTTCATACTGTCCAACTAACTCATAAGGGTTCCAGCCTCAACATTATCGGATACAAAGTATCTATCTTCTATAGCAGCAATGAAAATTTTCGCAGTAACATTAGTGGGCAAACTATTCCTAAAATATTCAAAAATAGTTTTTCTCATAGCCATAAGACTAAAACAATCAGATCTCTCCCACTTGACATGTAATTCATTTTCCTCGATATTACTCTCACGGGTGGGTTTAGTAGGTTCATCATCACAAAAAGCATATTTTATCTCACTCATTCTCAAAACAAACTGAATGTCCTATTTTCACCTTTTAAAGTTTGTGTTAGTAAAGAGTTCAACAGTTGTAATACTATTATTGAGACTACAGGAGACTATTTGAGAAAAACAAAAGCATGTATTAAAATTTGGCTATACACAAAACAAATACATACTAAACACAAATATATATCTCAAAAAAAATACACAAGGTACCAAACGCAATATACCTTAATTTTAAGCACATGATTATTTTCTCATATATATGCAAAATAAATATTTATTATCTATTTATTTAATTTTTATCACAAGGTCAATGTCACTAAATAATAAATAGATAATCAATTATGTATATAAACCACCTAAATATTAATATACATATATATTAATAATTATTAAAATAAAATTAAAACATATATAATGAAGCATATAAATATAAGTTTTGCTTTGCTTATCTAAATATTTGCTCGCATAAAACTAACAAGTAATCCACTAAGCTCAATGGTAGAGCTCAAGGCTTAAGCATTAAGGCCGTGGGTTTGAGACCCACGACAGCCTTGTTTCATCAAGGGTGCCAACCCTTTTTTTTTTTTTTTTGGCCTTCCAACTTTGTCCCAGTAAGAAACCAATCCTTTGGTTGGAAATCCTTAAACAAGGCTAAAAAACTGATCCTTTAGTAATCTTTTCCACACCTGCCATGCCATAGTACAGTCCCACAACACATGAGTCACACTTCTAGCAACCACCCCACAAATTGAACATGTATGATAACTAGTAAAACCTTTACGTGTTCTTTTTTTTTTTTTTTTTTGATAAGCCGATTATGGACTAGGAGCCATAAAACACGCATACCTACTAAGAGATTTTCAATTTCCATAATCTCAACCATACAGAAGAAGAAAATTGTTGGACAAATTTCTAAAACCTTCATAAGCTGCTTTTACTGTGAAACACCTAGAAAAGGACCAATCCTATGTTCAAAACTATCATTCGAGAGGGAAGTACTAGACAGCTCACTATAAACATCATGTAGCACAAAGTTGAAATTTCTTCCGTTTTCACCTAGATTTTTTTTTTTTAACAATACAAAAACATCTAGGGTTCTAAATCATGTACCACAACCATGCTTTGATACCACATGTAAGAAATTTTTCAGGATCTAGTACATGAATTTAGAACACCATTCATAATTAAGCGGAAGTAAAATTGCATACTTGTTTGTGCAGTAGATTCGAAAGCAGAAACAAGTTGCAAATCTCTTTACACGTTGGATCCCAAATTGCTCCGCTCTATTATTCTGATCACTGAAAATAGAACACTCAGATAATTGGTCAGAAGAGTTGAAAAATGGAGCTAAGTCTTTCTCTCCTTGACCTTCCCACAAGACAGCTACGATGGGTGTAACAACTAGGGCTTTTCAATATGAAGATAGGAGAGAGGACTTAGCCTATTTATAATAGATTTTAACAGGCCCACCCATCACAGGTCCATGTTAAAATAAGTCTACACTGACTGTCTTCCATATCGGCCCACAAAGGTGTAACAAGCCCATAACTGAATTGATCACATTTTAATTGGGCTTAATCACTAATCAATAAACTATATTATTCAGTCCATTTTATAAATAATTAAAACCAATCCATAATTAATATTAGCCCACATAAAAAAAATTCCAACACAAGTATCTTGGGTCTTTGAGCAAATGTGATATCGTGGGTTTTTAGTATTTCTTTAGCAATTTCAGGTGAGGAAACAATAATGTTGGTAAGTTCACCAAGCTAAAGGTGCATAATAGGTCCATGCTTTTTGGCGAAGTCTGTTAGGCGGCGATGGGGTAAGGCACCAGCCAAATGGTGAATGCTCCCTATTAGAGGCAGCTTCCACGGTCCTAGTAGTAGATGCAAAGTTGAGTTATTGGTTTTGGATTTCTTCCATATTCTTAATGTCATGAAGGCAAAGAGAAGGAAGGTGAAAAAGATAGGAAAGGAGAGCAATCAGTGTTCCATGAGGGAATAGAACATATATGAGGAAATGACTTGTGTTTTGATTGGCGAATTGCATTTCGTCCTCTCTATATATATGGGCTCTAATTATTAGTTGTTGCATGGCATGGAATTTTTAATATATTTATTTGTTGTTTAGGAGTTGGCAAGATCCACGTCCAGTCAACATTTGTGTTTGGTTTCCAAGATTCTGCATCATCAAATTTGTCCTGTTAGTGTATCAATGTTGACTCATTTCTTTCAATTAATTATTAGTTGTTGCATCATGTTTATTTTTTTCTAATATTGAAATAATTTATTCACAAAAATATGAAAAATGAATGATAATATTACATAAAATGACAATACTATAGAAAATAAGTATAATGTATTTAAAAAATTAAAGTATAAAGTTGAAATTGATGATAATATAAATTATTATCTTTGTTGGATTTTGAATCATAAACACTGGATATAGATTTTAGCAATGATTTAAAAATTGAATTAATAAAATTAAAAATTATATTATTAATTAGTTCTATGTTGCTAAGTCTGTGAGGCAATGAAGGGGTATGTATATTATTAATTAGTTCTATGTTGTTAAGTCTGTGAGGCAGTGAAGGGGTAGGGCACTAGCCAAATGGTGAATGCACCATATTAGAGGCAGCTTCCACAGTCCTAATGTGAGACGTAAGGTTGAGTTATTGGTTTTGGATTTCTTCTATATATATATATATATATATATATATATATATATATATATATATATGACGTGAGAAAATTGTAGACGTAAAAATTTTATATTAACAAAAATATATAATTTGGTCTATTAAAAATATAATTGGATTTATTTAAATTTATTTGAAATTAAATTATATTATTATTATTGAACAATCAAATTATTTGGTCTATCTTAATCTAATTAGATTCAAATTAAAATTAATTATATCTAATTAAATTATTTAGGGTCCACATTTATGGCAAATCAAAATAAGTCATGAGCCCTAAATGATGTAGCAAGAGTCATTGATTGTAAGACAAGTGGACCAATCAAAATATTTTCTTAATGGAAGAATTTGAAATAGATAAACTTCATCTCTTAAGTCTTATAGATAAAGTGGAACACTCTCTTAAAGTCTCTATAAATAAAAGAACACTCAAACACTTGGGGATCATCTGCAATCTGCAACAAGCATCGCTTTGCAAGTGAAAACTCTTAAGTCTTCAAGTCTTCCAAGCCTTTAGTTCTACAAGGTGACAGTTCATTTTCGATTTGATATAACGCCCTTGAATCACACTTGACACTCTTCTCCAAGATCAAGCGAAAAGTTTCATCTTTGATTCAAGATCAAGCCCTGCCCAACCCTTGGAGCTCAATTAGTCGAGATTGTAATTCATTTTTTATAAATTAATAATTTGCACTTACTTTTTCTTGTCCTAATTTTTCAAGCATGAAATTTGTGTGTACACAAACTTTCTCAATTTAGCTTTATATATGTTGATGTGGCAAGTTATGGTTAAGTTTTTGTCCAACATATTAGTAAAGCTCATATGTAATTCTCAACTTTAACTCTTTTAATGACAAATTATTCATATCAATTGAATTCCTCTAACACATGTCTTATTATTATTTTTGTCTTATTATCTTCTCTTATAACCTCTACATTTATCAAAAGCTCAAAAACATATTGATTTATATTATAATTATGTCTTTTGAATAATCTCAAACAATATATAACTCACAATAATAAATTATTGTATACACAAATAACATATAGACATTGAAAAATTAAATATAATATTCAAAATAATAACTAAATATTCCAAAATTCATTGTGTCAACTATATTATTGATATTAAACTTTTTACTTACATCATTCAATAAGTATAATAAATAATAATATTTCTAAAAAAAATTATATAATTACACTTTAAAAACCTTAAAAAATTAAAATTAATTTCAAACCGCAAGAAACACAGAATACCAACTAATTCTTAATACGTGAACGTAATGAGAAGGAAGGTGGAAAAGATAGGGAAGGAGAGCAATCGGTGTTCCAAAATGGAAAAGAATGTATTTGTGGAAATGACTTGTGTGTCATTGATTAGCGAATTGCATTTCGTCCTCTCTCTCTCTCTCTCTCTCTCTCTCTCTCTCTATATATATATATATATATATATATATATATATATATATATATTGTTGGTTTGAGCTTGTTTGATAACACCATTCAACACTTAAAATTAAAATTTTGAGCACTTATTTTTTGAAACTCGTTTGATAATATTATTTATCTATTACTGAAAAAATTCAATTCAGTTTGAATTTTTTTAAAATAATAAATCAAAATTTTTAACTTAAAATGATCACTTAACAACTTAGCCAATAGATACTAAAATATTTTTATTAATATGACCTATATACCCTCTAATAAATTAATAAATTCTCATTTAAAAATAAAATTCATTTAATATTTATTCAATAATTATAATTATCAAATAGTTTAATTAGATTTAGTTTTTAATTTTCAATTCATATTAAATAACTATAAAATTAAAAACTTTCAACATTTAAATCATTCAGTACTTAAAATTTAGCTCTTAAATTTTCAACACTTAATTTTTATTTTCACCAAACACCACATGAATTACTCATTTTTCTCTAAATTTAAGGCTAATTAATACTCCCTCCATTTCAATGTAAGCTTTATTTTTAAGTATTTCACATGGATTAAGAAAGTATTTAATAGAATTCTACCAATAGTGAGTACTCCGCCATACAACTATGACTATAGACTGTATAAACGTATAACCATGATCAACAACAACAGACTAACAAGTCATATGAGAAGTTCAGCAGTATGACTATGGCTTCTCAGGCATCTCCTTACCACTCGCCACTGTCCTATAGCTTAGTACTCAAGAAGAGCTCCACGATCCTTAATAATGACTACTCCACCATATAGCTATGACTATGGACTGCATATACGTATGACCATGATTAGTAGCAACAGACTAACAAGTCATATGAGCAGTTCAGCAGTATGACTATGGCTTCTCAAGCATCTCCTCACCACTCGCCACTGTCCTGTAGCCTAGTACTCAAGAAGAGCTCCACGGTCCTTTTGATATGCCCACCAATGGCTTCCACAGTCCTCTTAGCATGATGGAATAGGAGATATACTGATACCAAAGATAGATGAGAAAGAGAAGAAGATGGCAGGGGATCGGATAGTACTATTAAAGGCTATTGGCTATAAAGTGTTTAGAAACTCATATTTGAAAACAGAGAGATTTTATTACTTAAGGATTTCTAAAAGCTGAACTTATCTTGCAAACGAGAGAGCTCTCCCTTATATACACCACTAAAGGGAAGAGATAAGATTCTCTCATCAAACAACTTGAAGTGGCCACTTAATACAAACAAACTAAAGCGGCCAGCTTATGCAGACAAACTAAAGTGACCATCTCATATAGACAAACTATAGTGGCCTAAAACAAATAAACAAAAGTGGCCAGCTCATATATCCAATAAACTATTATGGCTAATTATTATAAACTAGAATGGCCAACATATTATAATGGCTACGAGAAAAGCAAATTCTTCATTATCCCTTTCTTATCGGCTCATGTGATGAAGATAGGTTCATTATCTCATAGTCTTCGTCTTCTATCTCCATCTGGACTTTAGCATCCATCTTTTTTGCCAGGATAAGATTTTCTCCATATTTGAGATAGAGATCTTTTGGCTCATAGAGATCTTGAGAGTATGGTTCTAAGAATTGAGTGTTTAATGATTTTAATTGTTGGCTAGGAGAGCCTTCCCATTCGTTGCTCATGGCTTGGAGCTCATTTTTGTATCTTTGTGGTAGCGTATCCCACGACGTATCTTCTGCCAGTATGGGCCATATTTCTTTTGGAATGATTTTATTTCTTTCAAACATATGACGCTGAAACTCCCTGAACTGCTCATAGTGATCAAGGGCATCTATCCATAATGAAAATTGATACTCCTTGTAATAATGTAGGCAGCCTAGCAAATTAGGAGTCATGCTAGAAGGGCTAATTAAACATGGCCTATGGACAATAAAGATTACCCTCTTGTTTAAAGCTATCTCTAGTAAGCAGTAGTAGACCCTAGCTCTCATGGAGTCAACCCATATGCCAAGTGGTTTGAACTATTCAAGAAAGGTAACCAAGTGTGGATTATGCTTGGTTTTCCTTTGTAGGGAATGGAGATATTGTCTGAAATGGAGAGGTCAGACTTTTATGGCTATTGTATAAAGGTGACAAAAGTACCACAGGAAAATTAATAACTCCTTAGGCCAAATCTACCCACCATCATTCGTAGAGGTGAAGTTCATAAAATTATAGACTTTGAGAAATGGATAAAAAGGATGGAAACCCATAACCTCCATAAAAATGGTACCAAAGGTCTTAAGTAGGGTTGCCTGGTAAGAGAAGATTTACTTGACAGCCAGGTCAGTGATTTGTGAATAGGTATTAGGTAGGATTACTTCAGGAGGAGTACCTGCTCTCAAGAAGGGTATTTTGGATATTTCTAGGTGAGTGCTTGATGAGGTTATAGAGGTTGGAGAAGAAGAAGAGGAGGAAGAGGCCATGGGTATAATTGGATAAGTTAGGTGTAGAAAGGAGATGCTGTGAGTTCTGGATAATAGATCAGAGATGAGATTGGAGTCTCCTTTTATATGCTTGACCTCGAAACAGTAGTTATTAAACCAGTCTTTCCACCTTAGTAATTGTGGATTAGGTATTGACTTATTTGCCTCTAGGATCTTCGAAAAGGATGAAAAATCCATAAGAACTGTAAATTTGTGACCGATTAGATGGAATTCGAATTTTTTTATTTCATTTTTTACAGCAAGGATTTTCTTGAAAGTGAAATGGTAATGCTTTTCTGACTCTTTGAATGATCCACTTGCATGCGAATAGATTCATCATTTTTCACCCTTTTTTTCTAAGAGGATGGTCCCTTAATGACTGTCACTGACATCTAGTTGGAGTAGTCTTTTTTCGCCAAAAGAAATTTGTAGTGGTGGCAGCTGTTAAAGCTTTTACTTTAGAATTTTAACTATTTGTGTTTGGCTGAAACCCCAATGTGGAGAATCTTTTTTGAGCATTAGTTGTAAAGGTCTTGCATGCTTGGCAAAGTGGAAAACAAAGCTGCGTAGGTAGTTGGCAATTCCTAAGAACTGCTGGATTTGCTTTCTGGGTAGATTGTCGTATGGAAACTTTAATAATTTAGCTGCAATGTGAGGTTATGGCCGATATTGGCCATCTCGAAATGTCATGTCGAGGAATTCAATTTCCTCTTTTGTTATTTACATCTTAGTGGGTGACAACATTATCCCATATTGCTGAGTAAAATTCATGAATTTTTTTAGTAGACTAATATGGGAATCCTCATCAGGTGAAAATAAGAGGATGTCATCAATATAGACTAGAGCACTATGAAGGATAGGCTCGTAAATTTTCACCATTGCCTTTTGGAATAAAAAGGGAGCTGTTTTGAGACCAAACGGCATGACTGTCTATTAATAGTGTCTGTTGGGTATGCAAAATGTCATTTTGTGCCTATCTTCTGGAAATATTCCTAATTGCCAAAAACCTGCTTTTAAATTAAATTTTGAAAATAATTTTCCCTGCGACAAATGAACAAACAGTGAGAAAATCTTAGGTAATTGGAATTTCTCATCTCGGAGAAAATGGTTCAAAGGTTGATAGTCTATGACAAGCCATTTCTTTCCTCTGACTTGTTCTGATCTTTTATTAACATAAAAGGTCTAGCAAGCCCATTAAGATATAATTGGCTCAATAAGCCCATGGGCCAAGAGTTAAGTGCATTCCTGGTAGGTCAGCTCTTACTCTTCAGGATTCATGGCAAGATTTGTTGTTTTTGTTGGATTGACACTTCATTGAGTTTGAAAGGTAAGGATATGAAGAAGTCTGGGTTAGTCCATAAAGGATTTGGTTTTTAGATAGGAATTCTATATGGTTATTGTCACAACATTGGTCTTGTAGTGTTTAGACTAATTGGGTTAGAATTGGAGAAAATTAGGCTAGACTAGGTTGTATGGTGAATAGTTAAGTGATTGAAGTATAGGGTTAAAAGTAACTTCAAAACTTAAGGCCTGTAGGAAGGACCCTTAACTTAGCCAACTTCCAATAAAGGTCAAAGGCCATAACAAGGTCCTTATCTGGTAGAGAGGACCCAAGAAACTTTGCATGGATTTTGCAGCTCAAGAAAAACTGAACAGTAACAGGTTTAGCTGTGATGAGGCTTGTATAAGATATTTCTCCATTGGCAGCCTTAAAATACTTCTTGTGAGGCTTCCAATATTGGGCTGGTATAACCTTTTGATTCATAAATGAAATATGGGCTCTAGTGTCTCTAAAGGCCACAACTTTAATAGGCTTTAATAAAGGTCCTAGATAAACCTGTACGAACACTAGAGGAATAGGATGATCTTCTTCAAGTTGTATTTCTTTAATGGGAGCTACTGTAAGAGGAGTTAAAAAATAGCTTCTCGAGTATCCATACTCATCATCCTCATAAAAGGTATCTTGAATGGCGAAGATTGTTTCGTTAGAGGTTTCATCTTCAACAAAGAAAAAAGATTCTACATTTGCATTTTCTAAGTCGACTGCAGATGATATTTGAATTTGTTGATTCATTTTTATCTCCTATTGGAGCTTACTAGGACAACGCTCGGCAAAATGTCCTTTTTTTCATAAATATAACATTTGTTGGATTTTCTTTACCCTCTATACTTCATTCTTCTAAAATATCACCATTTCCTTTTTGAACCTGAGCTTTTAGATTTGAGCTTTAAGAAATGCTTCTTCTTTTTGATAAGACAGACAAATGTGCCTTCATCTCCTTTGCATTTGATCATCAAATCCTTCCTTCTGCAAGACTTCTTAAGTGAAGGATTCTTTTGTATATCGAGCATTTGAACAATCACCTTGCGCTCACTGCATAGTTTCTCGAGGCCTTGCATTATCAATTGGTACATTTTACCAAAAGTAAGATCATTGATTGATTTTTCCTTCTGTCTCATAATCTGATGGATGAAGGTGGTCAAGAGATCTGACAATGAAGTAATGAATGCTTCCTTTAAATCTGGATTGGCCTAGCTGCCTAATTAATAAAACTTCTTAGCCATCCTTTGGTAATGGAGATCATTGGATTCAATGGAAGTGGCAGTATGCATGGATGAGTCTCTTGCTTCAGGCTGAACTGGAAATTTTCCAGCTCTAAGCTTTTTGTGGAAAAGGTTAGTAGCAAGACTATGGTATTTTAAGTTCTGCTGTGGTTGGAATGTGTAGTGAAGAAGGGTTAAATGGTGAGGCTTTTAGTAAAGGTATGTCAAAAGGGTCTTGGATTTTATGTTTAGAGGTTTCAAAGTCCTTTTCAATTTTTTCAAGTTGAGACTTCAGCTTTTGGATTTCAACAGCCTTTCTTCGAATCTCCTCTATTTGAGCCCTTTGAGACACCAATTGCATCACTTCCTTGTGCTTCTCCTCAACTTGAATCCTAAATAGTACATATCATTCACCCCTGCAAAAAAGGAAAACAACCAGGCTCTGATACCAATAGTGACTACTCTGCCATCTAGCTGTGACTATGGAGTGCATATACATATGACCATGATCAGCAGCAACAGACTAACAAGTCATATGAGCAGTTCAGCAGTATGACTATGGCTTCTCAGGCATCTCCATTATGGCACGTTTTCTTATTTCGTTCACACTTCTGATTCTAGCTATTTGCACTAGCTTTTTGCACTCCCTTAGGGAGTGTAAATAGATAGAATCCTTAATATATAATCTATTTGTACTCTCTTTGAAATTTCTTGCACTGTCCTTTCAAAAAGAGTGCAAATAGCTCAAGCCCGCACTTTCACATATTCTAATACATAAGGTAATACTTTTTGTAATACAGAATAGTAGTTTGAAAATATTAGAAAGACTCGTATAATATTGTAGAACTAATTAATAAATATAAGAATAACACAAGGATAATAATGGAAAGATCTTTTTTTAGCAAAGAACAACACTTCATCTAGAAATACTCTCATCTGACAATATCATTGCCTTCTTAGGGTTTGCCTCCAAATTCTATATAAAGAATTCCCAAGAATTTAGACACTCCAGGACTCTATACAAGAGTCAGCTTTGAGTATTCATCTAGAGCAGTGTACCAATCTTGAAACCTCTCAGTCATTCTAGTAATGAACTCTTTAAGAACTGTTCATATAACTGCTCCAGGTTTTTTCATATGCAAATCTATCTGAGCCCTAAATTCTTGGAAACGGTCTCTGTAAGAAGTAGGGCTTATATCTTTCAAAGTAAACCAAGGACCTCCAGTAGCATTTGTTAAATTAGTAGGAGATCTATTTTGTGTAGTAGATGTCTCCATTTCTTCTGTCAGAGGATCTACAATATAGGAAGGAGCAGTAAGAGGAGGATCTGCCATGAATTAAGTAGGAATTTCTTCATCTAAAGAAGTTGAGTAGTCTGTTTCATCTTCTAATTCTGAAGACTGAGAAGAGTCTTCAGTTTTTGTATTGACCATTGTAAATGATGGAATGGATTAGGTACTGTTAAGGTAGGAATAGATTGGGTTCATCATTTGGCTTTCTAGTGGTTTTGTACGAGGTTTTTGGTGTATTGGATACATAAAAGTGACAAATAATTGGAATTTTTTTCATTTTAATAAAAGATACTTACATTGGAATGAAATGAGTAGCTTCTTAATTTTAGTGAAATGTCCTAAAGTATCTGTTATATAGGAACAGAGGAAGTAAATATTATTCTTTTTCACCAAATATTATCTTTTGCTAGTATATTTTGATATTAGGAAAGACAGAGAAGAAGAAGGTGGATAGTTGTTTAATCTAAGTATACAATAAATAACTTTGAAATTCTATATAACATTAATAATTTTAGATTGATGAGTATAAGAGCAAAATTGAGAAACAAATTTAAATTTCATTGATTGTATAAAAATGATAGATAAATAAAATTTTAGATTTCCTCTAAATTTTAGTTATATAGAAACAAAAGGAGTATATATTAGTCTAATATAATCTTAACAAAAATAAAA
>CATIWR010052043.1:0-28151 GCA_949677035.1 Omphalea diandra | reverse complement strand
TATATATATATATAGATATCTATCTATATATATATATAGATATATATATATATATATATATCTCATGCAATAAGTTATGCGTAATGTGCTTAAGATTACTGTAATTATTTTAAGCTATATTAATTAGTTTCCAATTGTATTTCTAGAAATAAAGGCTAAGACATATATTGTGTGTATTTCCAAAATGGAAACAAAAGCCTTATTGTGAAGCCTTGTGAGTTTCTCTTTCTCGTTTGAGCATGTGCGAAAGAGAAATATTTGGAGGACTGATAAAAAAATAGTGTATTTTATCACATGAGTATTATTTTCTTGCTACACTACCATATCAGAATCCAGGTCAGTTAAGTTGTCAATTTTTGACTATGGATTAGTACTATGTGAATAAGGGGCATAATGACTATCATGATCCAATATTGATAATTTAATGTGGATAGGATTATGTTTAAGGTGTCATTTTATCAATAAACTATATGTTTTCTAAAATTTGTGGCCACATTTGAGTTTAAAGTATTCAGTCTGAGAGTCGTTTTCAAAAATTTTTTTAAAAAAACATAAACAATGACATAATTAATATTGCCCAAATGGGAGAATGTTAAAATTTTTGTGTGCGCTAATATTAATTATTGGTTTATTTTAATTTTTTTTATAAAATGAACTAAATAATATAGTTTATTGATTAATAGGTAAGCATAATTAAATTGTGATCAAATGGGTTATGGGCTTATGACCACTTTAGTGGGTAGATATGGAAGATGGTCATGTGTAGAACTAATTTAACATAAAACTGTGATGGGTGGACCTGTTAAATTCATTTTAAATAGGCTAAGTCCCTTCTCCTGCCTTCTAACCCTAACCCTAATTACTACACCTATTAGTAGCCATCTTGAGAGAAAGTCAACGAGAGGAAGACTTAGCTCTTATTTTCAATCCTTCTGATATATTTTCTTGGTGCTTAATTCCAGTGGTTGCAATTATGGTTTAAAACAATCTTGGATCTAATTCACAAACTGGTATGAAATTCGTTCCTACTTTACTACTGATTGGTGTTCTAAAATCTTACATTTATCTATGTGTGTGTCTGTGTGTGTGTGTGTGTGTATGTAGAAAATATGCTAGATTAAAATATGAAATGCATGATAGTAAAAAAGAGTTAGGAAATTTTTGTTTTTAGTTTGGTTATGAAAAGTTAACTCTTCCTTCTTCTAAAAACAAAAAGAATTTTTTAAAGAAAAAACCTTTTAAATGATAAAAAAAAAGGTTCCTTCCAATGATCAGTTTTATAAGTCTTTAAAACCTTTTTCTTCAAAACCTCCTTCAAAAATTAAGGAGTCAAAGAAAAAAAGATCTTAAAAAAAGCAATTAGTGCCTCGTGTATATTTTAAATGTAGAAGAATTGGTCCTTTTAAGAACCAGTGTTTTATAAAAGATAAGATCTGTTAGACTAGGGTAGTTAACCCTAAGTCTTAGGCCCCTTTTGATCTTAACAAAGGTGATTGATCATTTTTAATATTTCTATTTAGTGTTGTTTTGCAGTTTTTGTGAAAGTCTTTAAGTTAGAAGTTGGATAGAAATCTTAATCTTTAAAATGTGTGAAGTAACTTCTAAATCGCGACCGCAATCTAAAATTTGCGACCGCGATCCATTAGAAGACTTGCTAGAAGTTCAGACAGACAAAATCGCGGAGTAATTATTGGCTGCGATTCATCCAAAGGAAGAACTCTAAAAGTGACAAACAAATTCGCGGTGTAAAACTTGCCTCAATCGCGACTGCAAATTTCAAGGAAACTCAAGAGGCAATCAAGTCTACAATCACCTCTTGACAAGTGTCTCAGGTAACCGTTGAAAGTCAAAAATCACGAGGAAAACTTATTAGTAGCGACCGCGAACTCAAAAGAAGAAGGTGAACACTTTTGGCAGAGGAATTCGTGTCTAGAGTCATGTCCTGTAGAAGATAAATTGCAACCACTACTTTTGAGAGCAGGTGAAAGGCAATGACTATATTTTCTTGATACACTAATCAGAAGCTGTCATATAGACTAGCCGTTAGACACAAACAGGGTTTTCCTTATGGAATTTGGAATTCACGACCGCGAATAAGTAGTAGCGATTGCGAAATGACTGTCAAGCATTTAATGCAAAAATCTATCTAACATACTTTGATGATTTTGTACCAGTTTTATTGCAACGTCTCTTTGGTGGGTAGAGGCTATAAATACCTCACCAAACAGATGTAAATGCAATAGAATTAATAATTTTGTGCCCAAACTCTTGCAATTTTGCTACTCACTCTTTTCTATCTTTTAAGTCATTATTGGGTGTGAGCATAAGCGCCATCTGTAATAGGTTATAGTGTGAGCCTGTTAAAACACTGAGAGGTTGTTGTGTGAGCCTGTTAAAACACAAGTTGTAAAGGTTGTTGTGTAAGCCTAAAAACACAAGTGTAAAGGTTGTTGTGTAAGCCTTCAAAACACAAGTGTAAAATTTTAGTGTAAGCTTGAAAACACCTTTGAAAGATAGTGGAATACCTAATTTTGAAGAATTGAGGAGTGAATGTATGGTTGATTACACCCGAACCACTATCAATCATGTGTTTCTTCTCATCTCATTTCTTCTTTTTCTTTCTAATTTTAATTTTTATACACCAATTCCTTCTTGGTGCTTAGGGCCAACAGTTAGGCTTCTTATAAAGGAGCAATCCCTTACCTAATATGGAGGGTTGTTACCTCATTTTGTGAGGTGTAGCATGGCTGGTCAGTAAGAGTCCATGTTAGAGGTTAGGTAGGAGCGTTTAACATGCTTACTTTGGACTAGATATTTCATCTTCCAAAAAAAAAAATTCTAGTTAATTTAATGTATTTGCTATTATTCTTGGTTTTATTTTCACAATGGTTGCTTGTCTTTCTTGTAGTTGTGCTTGGACTAGAGAGGGCCTGCGAATGCTTGGGTGTCAATAGTGGTTGAGGTGGAGGGCCTTTCATATGGGTAGCATTTATTAGCAGGTCCTTAGCTGCACGAGTGGTATTTGAAGGATCTGATCTATTCCCCAAATATGATGTCTCGATTACTAATCATTTCTAAAGCTTGTGCATTAACTCATTCATAAAGCATGGAGTACTAAAGTTACATAACATCATTAAAATTCTCTCTTGCCATCCCATTATCATTAAAAGGTCTTTCTTCTATTATTTTGAACACTATGTATCTTATATCACAACATAGTAACTATTTACAATAAAACATATAAGGCTAAATAAGCCAAAATACTAATATATTGTATACTGGTCTAACCTCTATCAGACCGCTAGACAACAACTTTAAAATGCAGATTGGATGTAATCTCTAGTCCACTCTTCTTGAAAGAAAATTTAATGGAAATTGCATACTCAGTAAATAAACACAAATGATACTTTACTCACAATTAAGATAACAATCATTGAAATATAATAACTCATCATCTCATTCATGTATGAACTAAAGAGTTTTTAATCTTTAATGCAACACAAACTATCAAATATTATTGTCGTATAAGCTATCATATATTATTGCCACACAGGCTATCAAATACTATTGTTACACAAGCTATCATATATTATTGCCACACAAACTATCAAGTATTATTGCCGCACAAGTTATCATATATTATTGTCACACATGCTATTATATTTTATTATCACATAGGTTATAAGATATCATTGCTACACAGTTTATCAAAGATTGTTGCCACATAAGCTATAGATTATTACCACATAAACTATCAAATGTTATTACTTGCTTAAGAATATCAAGTATTAGTCCTTGAGCAAATCATTTATAAATTCGTCAAAATTTTGGCAATATAATGACTAATAGCTACGCTCATCAATCTTGGAAATCACACATCATACTTCCATTCTCAAGTCACAATTTATCAATATCTTATAAAAATAAATAATTCAAAATATAATAGTCTTTTCATAAAAGTATTCATCAATATCATCTCATTAAACAACGTTTCAATCCATCAAGTATAAGTTCATAGCATTTAACTAATCACATGTTTAAGTACCATTAGCTATTTACTTACCTCATTTTTCAAACTATTAAGTCATGGATGATCCTAACTTATTTCTAATATTATCTTTAATACCTTAAGGACCTATTTTAATACACAAAATCAATCCATGATGATAAAGTAAGATTTTTATCCCAATATGCATATATGCTCTTGTAATATATCATGACCTTAGTAGTCTGTTTCTATAATTACTTTTTCTCCATAAATCTAAATAACCTGATTCCTTTTTCTAATTAAGGTAAACAAATATGTGTAAAACAAATCCAAAATTCATCCCAAAATATGTACTACATAATTTGTGGTAAATTTTAGAAATTTGTCTTATTTTGGGTGCAATTATATACGAAACAGTCCTGTAAACTTAGTCATATCTCAAAACATAGAAGTCAAATTAAAAAACTACTTTAGGATGAATTAATTATCATATAAAAGAACATTTTTCATCCTTAACACATTCTCTAATTCACCTTTTAAGGTCTTGAAAAGAAGTAATCAATGTCAGACTTTGCTAGAATGAATAGGTTCATGATTAGTCCTGATCAAAGAGACATATCTCTTAACACACAAAGTATTAAGCAAACCTACTTTACAAGAATTTAAAAAAGACATAAAGCTACAACTTTTAAGTTTTAAACTTTATCTAATTCCCACTATAGGACCATAAAATTCATGGAAAATAAAACTAATAGCTGCACATGTCCCTTAGGAATCAGTCATAATCAAGGGGCTATATCTCTTTACACAACTTATTTTGAAAAAATGTTTTACAAGAATTTATATAAGGAGTAACCCTACAACTTTCATTCTTTTCATTTTGCCTAATTCATCTTCTAGGGCCATGAAATTATGGGTTCAACAGTCTGCTTTAACAACCAAACCTACACAATCAGCTCTTATTTCTTTTAAGCTTTAACTTTCATACATGAACTCTACCTATAATTGCTCCATAATTCTTACTAATTATTCATATTAACATGTTATGGAAAAAGAATTTCATATGAAAATAAGATTAAATCATTTACCTCTTTTGCCAAAACTAGAAAACATTTGGGTTTCTTCCTAACTAGCTACCTTCCTCTTCTTCTTCTTTCTTTCTTTCTTTCTTTCTTTCTTTCTTTCTTTTTTTATTTCTCTCTCTTTATTTTACTACACTCCCTCATATTTTTTCCTTTCTAATATGATCCCAAAGGGAGAGAAATTTAATTTGTATACCTACTATATTAAGACAAAATCATGGTAACTTGTTACTATTTGTTGGAAGCTCAATTTTTATTTTTTAATCCCTCTTCTTTGCTCCTTCATCATCTTTATCCATCTATCAATCTCTATATGGTCCTTATACTTTTAATAAGTTCTAAAATACCATGATTTAAGATATTAAAACATGCACACAACATATGAGAATTTGCCATGCAACTATACAAACATCATATTCATATTTATGCTTATGTCATGTAATACATATATGCATATATAACATAATTAAAATGCAAATGAATTAGGTTGAGGATGTTACATCTATGCCTTCCTTTAGACTTGTTTTGGCCAACATACATAAAGAAGGAGATAGAGATCCAGGCGGCCATGCAGTTTGTATTTAGAGAGCAACTAGTTTCAACTAAGGTCCTATATCAGACTTAGGTGATTAGGGTCTTGGTCGAGATGATCCCGATGATGAAGGTGACCATTCAAATTTTTTCAAGGCATGAGGCATATAAAGGGACAATCCTTTATCATGGCACCCAAGGGATGATTACTCATATTAAATAGAGACCTACAGGGCCAGTTCTTATTATTTAGGGCAGCAAACGAGCTTGCACTTTCACATTTAGAGCACTAAAGCCCATTGTTGTGGGCAAGCTGGACCCTGTGCCCAATGACATAATCGATTCATGGATGGAGTCTCTGATGGGGTCATTGATGTTGCTGCAGATCACCCATTCCACCTACACCTTTGAGCCGATAGAGACCACCCACATGAGTATCTCTTGCTTATATTTTTCACCATTCGCTGTAACTTAAGTATGTATTGCTGAAGTGCTTATTTTCTTTTCATAGATTGCCTGTGTTTAGGCAGCAACGATGGTAGACCTGATCGTTGCCCTTAAACAGGCAATAAAATAGCAGGCTAAGTTGAAGCTAGTTGGCAACAATTAGAACTATATAAGGGATATGTATGCATGCTAATGATCAGTGTCCTATCCATCCTAACCTTGTGTGTCTTGTAGGAGATGACTCAACACCTGAACCTGGAGCTTTAAGACATATAACAACATTTGGTAATGGGGGAGGCCGAGATAGAGACCATGGCTAGGGCAATAATGATTTTGATGAGTTGGTAGCTTTGGAGGAGCAAGGAGAAGATAATAAGGAGATAGCCTCAAAGAGTAGAGGGGATTGAGCATGTCTGGTGCTCCTAGATTTTTAGGATTTTTCTTTTCAGTACATTGCATTTGTTAAAACTCATTGTTATTTTAGCATAGTTATACAGTTATATCTGGTGATTTGAAAGCCCTAGCACTTTTTGGATGCTTGTTTGAACATTAGGATCTTTACACAAAGGTTATTTTGCCTCTATTTTTTGGCAACTCTAAAATTTTTTATTTTAATAGAAATGCATGATTTTGATTTTGACCTTAAACTTATCTTCTGAATGTGTGATTGAATTATTTCGTTCATTTTTTAAATGTGTACATGTCTTTCAAAATATGTATAAAACAACCCTTAAGCTCATAGTACAAGAGGATGTTGCCTAATTTTTTTCAAGAGGACTGGTCTGTATAAACCACAAAGTTATCTATATAGACCACTAGTTGTTCATACAGAGAACTGAAGTGGGCTATACATCCATGCATAAATGTTCACAGTTGTCAAGCACTTAGCATATTACCCTTCTCTTACAAATAGCCACCCACGGTTTTCTTCTTCAAAACTCTTATTTCCACTTTACTAAACATTGCTAGAGCATTCATGAGGTCTCTTCCATTCTAAGCTTGATCTGAACTAGCTTAAGCAAGCCTCGTCTACCTATTTAGACACAAACTTCTTATTGGTAACTTATTATTTATAAGACCTACTATCCACACTTTCCATTTTAGAGATACCGAGATCTATCCCTTGCTAGAAGAATTTGATACCATTTTTGACTGTTGGGTCATGGTTGTGGATTGGATCTCCTTACCATAGTTGGGTTACCTGCATATCCAAAAGATGATGGAGTTGTTTGACTTGTGCTATTATGAGGTGTGTAGGTATACTCTAGGTAAGGAGAAAATTTTGATGGACGTTTTTCTCTTTACCCTTTTAGGAATCATGCCCGGGTTGATCTACAGATTCTATCCCTATTTGAGGAAGTTGAGTCGAAGAGAACCCCTATCCCAAATATCTTAGGTTAGACCATTATGGGCTTGGATAAAATGGCTCTCAACATTAATGACTATTTTTCTAGGAGCCCATTGTTGCTTCAGGTATGAATTATTCTCGCAACCTTTGTTCTCGCCATTTCATGTTGCTTTTATTTTATTATTTTCATTCTTTATCTTTACTTTTATTTTTTTATTTTCTTAATTTTTACTTGGATCGCCCTTGTGAATTTTCAATCCAATGGGATGCACATTTTTACTTAAGTCGCCCTCTTAGGTTTTCAACCTAACAAGGTTTTTTCTTTATCTTATTTTTTCCTTTTTTTTCATGTTAGATATGGCTTCAAGAGAGGCTAAGCTTATTTAGTGCTCCCATCATGGATGCAGGACTCTACTATCCTCTATACCACT
Source organism: Omphalea diandra (assembly GCA_949677035.1). NCBI lineage: Eukaryota > Viridiplantae > Streptophyta > Magnoliopsida > Malpighiales > Euphorbiaceae > Omphalea > Omphalea diandra. The sequence goes on along the minus strand of CATIWR010052043.1, from coordinate 20,324 downwards.
TAAATCGTCATTTGTAGAGGCCTATGAGTAATAAGGGTGAGTGGATTTAGTGGATGTCTCACATCACTATTACTAACATTTGTTGGACTTACTGATGATAGAGACTCTCACAAATTACCTTGATGACCTATAGGGACTACGTGATCATCTCGATTTTAGCATCCGAAACCTTTTATGATCTAGCTAGAGTATGCCACCAGTTCAGTGATCCTCAGCACATAGTGGACTTCCTTCCTTCTTTCGTTGAGGGTCCATTATCCTAGCATTTCCTAGACAGAGTTAGGTCTATATGGGCCAACCATTACATTTATGACTTCTTCATCGGTATGGACCCTACCCGTAAGGATGATGTTGCCTACATGACATAGCTATGTGACTTTTAGAATTACAACATTCAAAATAAATAATGAAACTTTGTATGAAGAAACTTTCATATATTTAATTTTGGTTTGAAGACATGTTCAATTGAATTTACTTTAATTATACAAATGTATTTCTCTTTGATGTTATGCTTAAAATGAACCATTTACCTTATACATATTGCACATTAATTAAATGCATGATAACTACTTTTAATAATGGCATATTGGATTGTTTGATTACCTTACATAATGCTTTTTCCCTACTAGCTCTCCATCTTCCAACTCTGTTTCTTCTACTGTAGCCTTATATTTCATTACCTTTTGATAGGTATCCCTAGTGGTCAATCCAATTATCTCGCATTTTGCTTTATACTTTATGTTTTATGCTTTATCTTTTGGCCAAGCTGGCCTTTCGAATTTTCAACTTAGCGAGCCTAGTTTTCTTCTTCTTCTTCTTATATATATATATATATATATATACTAATTTTTTCTTAAGCTACCCTTTTTAGTTTTCAACTTAGTGGACTAATATTATTTTTCTCACATATATGAAGTACTTCTTTAGTTTGTCTAAATTGACTAGCTCAAAAAATTCATTCCAACCCATCTTGCAACTTTATTAGACCTCTTGATTAAATTTTCTTGACCATATAGGGATCTTTCTAGTTCGGTTTGAACTTTCCTCAAAGGTCTTGAGCTTCTGGCCTAACTGCCTTCAACACTAGACTCACTGACCCTTATGGTGCCTACTTTGACTTTCTTATTGAAGGTATGAGCCATCCTATTCTGATACAACTGGATGTCATAGAGAACTTTCAACATTCTCTCATCTAAGAGAGCTAACTATTTAAATATGCTTCTTACCCATTAGTACTAAGAGATCTTTGACTCGACAAATACTCGGAAGGACTTCACTTTCACCTCAATCGACAACACTGCTTCCATCCCACATACAATGTAGTATGAAATCATCCCTATTGTCCTCACTATGGTCTGATACCTCCATAATGCAAAAGGCAACTTATTTAACCAATACTTATAAGTTTCCACCATCTTAATGAGGATGTTTTTAACATTCTTATTAGCAGTCTCAACTAGTCCCTTGGCTTGATGACTTATGATGGGCTACTTTATACTTCTCTAGGAAAACTCTAACCTCGGCTTAAAAATGAACCCTTGTTATCTATAATGATGTGATTCAGCACTCTGTAATAACAAATGAGGTTCTTCTCGATATTTGCCTCAGCTTAATAAAAGACTCAACCTCTACCATTTCAAAAAATAATCCACTACTAATACAATGTACTTATGACCCCTTGTAGAAGTCGATCTAATTTCTTTAATCATGTCAATCCCTCATGCTGTAAATATCCATGGTGAAGTCAGGTTCTATTATTCTGTCAGTGGTAAGTGGTTAAGGCTGCCATAGATTTGACACTTGTGGCAACTTCGAACCATCTAAATGCAATATTATTCCATAGTGCTCTAATAGTAACCCATTTTCAAAATTTTCCTCACTAGTGTCTTTCCATTCATGTGAGGGCCACAAGTCCTTAGATGCACCTCTTCATGACTTTATCCACTTTTCTTTTACCAAGCATCTTAGATGGAATCCATGTGGGATTCTCTAGTATAACACACTATCGTAGACTACAAATTATGATGCTAACTTCACCTCCTTATCCCCCATTTCTATCCCCTTAGGGTATTCACCACTTTCTAAGTGCCTATGCACGTTATAGTACCAAGGACAATTTTCTAGTGTTGTTTGAATCACTCCTTTATAAATATGGTACCAGGTCATAGATCATAGTGTAATCAATAACTTCATTGGCATCACCTTCAACCCATCCTAAATAAAAACCAAAGTTACTAGGGTATCAACCATTACGTTCTCCTCCCATGATTGGTCATGGAATATAAACCTTTAAAAATTTTGTGCCATCCTCTTTAAATGTTTTAGATATGGACCGAATTGTTCTTCCTTGAATTTTCACTCATCGGTCATTTGAGAGATAACTAACAACAAATCCCCAAACACTTCCAGTATTTTGACTCGCATCTGCATCAAAAGTTCCAAACCAAGTGCACATGTTTCATACTCAACAATATTGTTCCCTGAAGTCAAGCTTTTTAGACACAGAGAAAAGTTCTCCTTTTGGTGATATCAAAATCACACCCACATTTACTCCTTTGTTTATCTCTCCATCAAAATACATTTGCCTGCCTAGAGGCTCGATTGCTCATAACCCTTCATCGAGGAATTGGGAAAGTTTCATTTCTCTTTCTTTAAGAGGTTGTTATGCTAAATATTCTGCAATTGCTCGACCCTTAATCACCTTCTTAGTCACATATTTGATATCAAATTCAATTAACAATCCTAACCACTTTGCTAATTTTCCCATTATGTAAGAGGCCTTATGTAGGTGCTTGACTTTGAAACCATTTCCACTTAGTATGATTGAAAATGCAAAATGAGTCTTCTCTACTTGATTGTACTTCTCTTTATAAGACAACACCTTCTTACTGATATAGTACATGACATGTTCATTCCCTATTTCATCTTCTTAAGCTAATATTACATCTATGGAACTTCCTTCTACTATTAGATACAAGATTAATAGCCTCTTAGGCTTTAAGGGTTTTAGTACTGGTGGGTTAATCAAATACTTCTTTATCCTCTCAAAGGCTTTTTGGCATTGCTCATTTCATTTCATTGGTTGGTCTTTTCTTAACAACTTGAATATCAGCTCATAAATAAGAGTGACTCTTGCTATGAACTAACTAACATACTATTAATGGCCTTAAAACCCTAGACTTCCTTCTTTGTCTTAGGCATAGGCATATTCTGAATAGCCTTCACCTTATTCGGATATGTTTCAATGTCTGTCTCCCACACCATATGTCCTAACAATTTGCCAGATGTAACCTCAAACACACACTTCTTAGGGTTCAATCTTAGGCTATATTCATCGACCTTCTTCAAGAACTTCTCTAAGACTTCAAAATGCCCTTCCCTTATCTCAAGCTTTATCATTATGTTATCCATATATACATTTCCACTTTTTTATTAAGCCATGAAATAATTTAGTTGCCAATTGATATGTCATTCCTGCATTCTTCAACCCAAATGACATCACCTTATAGCAGTATGTCTCCTACTCCATAATGCAAGCCATCTTCACATTATCTATGATAGCTATGAGGATTTGATTATAGCTAGAGAACCCATCTATGAAGGAATACATAACACATACCGCAACATTATCTACCAACACATTGATATGAGGCAGAAGGAAATCATCCTTCAAGTAAGCCTTATTTAGGTCCTCATAATCCATGCACATCATTACTCTACCATCCTTCTTTGGCATCGACACTATGTTAGCCAACCATTCAAGGTAATCAACTATTTCAAAGAACTTGGTATTCAACTATTTCACCATATCATCTTTAACTAACTAGGACTACTCATGCTCATCCTCCGAAGCTTCTGCTTCAGTGGTCACATATGCGGATAGGTAGAAATTCTATGTTCAATAATTTGTCTATCAACCTTTAACATATCCTCATACATCAAAGAAAAAACCCTTTAGTATTTTTTGAGTAACTGTTTAAACTTCTATCATTCCGTCGGTGTGAGGTCACTGGTAATGAACAAGATTCTTGAGTTTTCCTATGTGCCGAGATTAAGTGAGTGGTATGCATAAAATTAATATTAAATATGCTCAGAAAATGATATATGCTATGAACAAAACCATCAGGGAACATATCAGACAAGTAAGCAAACTCATCATTTATTGCCTTAAACTTGGAAGGAAATACATCATTATCTTTAAAGAGACTAGAAACAAAAATATCAATAGTATCATGAAAAGCAACTTTGTCTAGTAGGTTAGTAGGAGTTTCATCCACTAGAGACTTCTCTTCTTCCCTCTTTTTCCTTTCATAAGTCGCTACATTAAGATCACTACCTTGTTCAAAACATACCTCTTTCTTACCTCTATATAATTACTACTTTCACCATCCCTTTGAATTCTTATTCCATCTAATTATTTTTATGTTTAATCTTCATGAAACTCTCTCAAAGAGCCACCCCTTACAAATTTATCTACTTAATGCTTGAGGCTTGACCTTTAACCTCTTCTCCATTGCCCACAAATGGAATTCACAATCATGTGCTAGATATTTGTCAAACTCATTCCAATGTATATAACTATAATAAATTTGCATAGCCTTGTATTTTCCCATTCTAGGTCCATAAAAGGCATATCTTAGTTCACCATCTCAACTTTTCCCTATAAAGTCCTCACATATAGCCCAAACATATTGTTGTAGCCTATATTGCTTTCTCTCTTCATTTTCATTTTATCATCCTATGGCCATGTGGTTTGAGGACCATATAGAACTATAGACTGACCTGACTCTTGGTTGTACTATGTCTTTGCAACCTGTTTGCCTTTCTTCTTCCTTTTTTTATTCTCATCCTCTTTTTTCGATGAATTTTGATAATTTTGATAACCATCTCTTTGACATCCATAAAAAAGAAATTTCTCTAAAGCTTGGCCCTGACCCCGTCACTTGTTAGCTTCTCACCTTCTTATTTGTTTCCTCTTCAAATTTCTTAACTACATATTTTTCCTTCATGAAGAAGTTAGATAATGATCCATGCAGATCCCTTAATTCTAATTTTGACCTTTTACCACATCACCTAAGTCTTCTCTGAGTTGCCTGAGTAGGGATTTTTAGAAATTTTGATACACCGGTAGAGTTCTTACCTAACCTTTGGCTTGGAAGAAAGTTCATACTTTATGATTCCCATCACCTTAAGATTGACCCATTTATCTGTGACCCTAGTAACTTGAATACCTTTGAGATCCAGAACAACCACACTTAATGCTGATACAATCTCCTTGACTTCTACATAGATTTTCATTATCTCACCCTTATAAGGAATCTTGACTTTTTGGTGTATAGTGGATGGAACTCCTATCAATGGATGATACCATTAACTTCCTAATAATAGTGAAAAAGTAATAGGGATATCCAAAATCGTAAATTTCATTATTGTCTCTATAATTCCAGTCTTCATCATAGTATTGAATACGCTTGAGGTTGGCCTCTTACTATCATCATAGGCCTAAATGATGCTATCCAACTCATCTAAATATTTTTCTGACAAATTCAAACTAATGCAACAACTTTAGAGGGCAAATGTTGATGTTAGATCCATTAACAACCATCGCATATGGAGTGTGCTTTCTTTTCACCTTAGCTTTCATAAACAATGCTAAATTATGATCCCTTTAAAAGGGCATCACTAGCTATTTCAAAGGTCCTAATAACACTAGGGCACTAAAAAGTTATGTTTGAAATATCTTCCTTAGCAATAAAGATTTGATTATAGCCTAAGAAATCATCCATAAAGGACAATAATTGATTCTTTATGGTTATATCTACCAACATATTAACTATTGTCATGATATACATATCTTTAGGAGTTATAACATTTAGATTCATAAAATCCATACAAATATGAAGCTTTGCATTCTTTTTAACAATAAGAACTACGTTCGAGAGCCATTGAGCATACCTTGTAGGTCTTATAAAGCATGCCTTCATTAACTTCTTGATCTTTTCTTTTAGTTTGAGCTCTATTTCCTTAGACATCCTCCTTGGTGGTTGTTAGTAAGGATGAAAGTTTGGTTTGAATGTGGTGTTTCACAAGGTTCTTACTTAGTCTTAGCATCTCTTCGTCACTCTAAGCAAAATAGTCTTTAAACTTATTCAATACTTTGATAATTAACCTCTTTGGATCCCTAGGTAATAGCGAGCTAATGTAAGTGATCCTTAGCTCCTTAGATAAGCCAAGATTATCTTCCTTTTATTGAATAGTGCACCTCTAACTTAAGATCTTCGAACTTCAAACGTGTTCATTTCGCTCCAAATCTTACATCTGTAACTCTTCTACATCCTCATCTGGTTCTTGCTCAAAGATCACCTTAGCACCATGAACATCTTGAAATGATTCAAGCTTTAACCTATCAAAGGTTTGCTACACGTATAATCTGTACTTCATAACTGCAGCTACCGCTAATTCTTTTTTTGTGTATTTATTCATCATTGATCTCCTCGATGATTATATATGACATCAACATATATGGCATGATGGGGATGGGCTTTAAGAGAGTTTTTGCTTGGTTTCCTATTTTGCTCCTCAACATGTAAACCCTCATTGGATCTCCATTCCTTTCTTTGATTGTAAATTGTATTAAGCCCCAAAATCTCCATCATAGTATGTGGTTTCCTCTAAATTGGAGCATGTGGAGAATAATTATTTATCTACCCAAACAACGTCAACATTGTTCCCTTTCTAAAATAATAAGAACTAGTGGAGAGACGATGGAACACACTAGTTGGCATGAATTTTATATCTTCCTAGTAAAAACATTATAGTTAGCTAAAGAATTAACAATAAAGAAAGCAGAAAAAAAGATCTTACTCCTAATGGTGATCTCAATGGGTACGACACCAAGGGTCTTTATGATCTCCCCATTGAAAACTGAAATGAAGACCTTTATTGCTATCAAATCCTTCATCGTCTTTCCCATCATAACTAACATCTTAAGTGGCAAACATTCACCACAGATACGTTGTACACATTGACTCTGGACACTGACCTTCTGTTTAGTGTGTCTTTATGTATAGATGCCTTAAGTGTTGTATCATCTCCACTAATGGCTTTTTAAGAACCACCTTTTTTGGTCTATTAGAATTTGTGGCTTGAATTGTCATGCCATTGTATTAATATTCTTCTTCCAAGGGCGAGTTTTGCCCCTAGCATTTGGGATCCCTTCTAGCTCTTTGAGATCCTCTTTTGCTCCTTAGATTGTTGCACTTCTGGCAAGGTAACAATAATAATAACACAACCAAATGGAATAGGAATAACCCTTACCATGAAGGTTCCTTCTAACAAAGGATCACAATCTGAATTGTTAATATAACTAACCACAAAATTTACATCTCTTATGGTTTTTCTTCTAAACTTGGATCTCTCCACTTTTAATTGAGATTTTTGCTCCTATTTCTTGAGTTCCTTAACTTTTTACCTTAGGAGTCTCTTTTTTTTTTTTTTAATGTTATAATGAGTGCATAGGGAACTTCTTATGTTGTACTTTATGCCATTGCCAACTAGGTTGAATTAGAGGTGAAATCATGAAGCTCAGTTATTTTCTCTCAAACTTGGGTAAAGGATAAGGCTTCACCCTTGGGAGCACTAAGGGTTTATAGCTTTTCTTTATTGTTTTGTTGTGAAAAGAAACTCTCTTTAGGACCAAATCTTATGAGAGCCCAAAGGTAGTCCTTTATACCTTCTTTTGAAGGCCAACAATGCCCTTAAATCAAGTGTGACATAATTAACTGTTAACACGGGTGGGAACAAATCTTCATCCACAAACAGTCTCCTTCTTGAAGAACTTCAAAATTCCCTTATTGATCTTGTCTTGCATAACATTCTTAAAGGCCCAAAAAGTATTAGTAGAATAATTATCAGAATTAGGACCCTTACAATATTACCTTTCTTTAAGTTCTTCCTTTATTAGGAACCTATAGCCAGGTAGCAACTTGATGAAATTCTCCTTTAACATGAAATCAAAGATTTCCTCTGTCTTAAAAATGTCAAACGAGTATTAATAGGTTGCACTTGTGGATTAAGCATTCCTTTAAGCATCCAAAACCTTTTTAATGAGGAAGGGACAAACACATGTCCCTATGAAAGAGAGATATACAATTGTTACCTCTTAATTATTAATTTCCTTATAGTAGCTCCCCATGATAACTTTCTTATTTTAGTTCTCCTCTCAGCAATTCCTTATATTCTGTGACCTTTGCTGCAAGTTCATAAAAGTCAGGAAACTCCATGTCTTGGAACTTCTTTTCTAGCTCAATGTTAAGACTCATTTGGGCCATCTTCATGAATTCATTCTCCAGTAGATAAATCTCGCATTTGTTCCTCATTTTCTTAAACATGGCAATGAAAAGATTCACAGTTTTCCTAACTCTTTGTGTCACCCTAAAGAGCTTTACAGTGTAAACTTTAGTTTCAGCCTTAAAGAACTGAGTATGGAATTGTCTATTTATCTCCTACCATGTTTGAATGGAATTCTTGGGTAAAGTAGCATACCAAGTGAACATTGTTCCTATCAAAGAGCTAGGAAATGGTCTTAACCTGAAATTTGGAAAGTTATTATAATTTGCCAGTTCACTACATTGAATGTTGAACCTTGCCACATGCTCTAAAGTAGATTGCCCATCTTCTTTAAAGAACAAAGTGAAGTTAGGGATCCGATAACCCCTAAGATATAGATTCTCCATGTTAATAACATCTAGATATGGCTTGTGGAAGTTCAAATGGCTAGGTCCATAGAGCTGTTGCACCGCATTTCTAACAGCCTCTATGTTAACTTGAGGCGTAGCTAAGATTGGTTAAATTACTAAGTTGATTTTCCTTTGGGGATTACCCCCTTTAGCTCCTACATTAATAACTACATTATCATACAAGTGAGATTGATTATTAGGATTGGTAGTAGTAAATACCTGATGAGGCACCATTAGCCTACCATGAGGACAACCATTATATGGAGCCTTTTGATTTTCATTCCCATCCTCTCTCCCATGACGTGGCAAATACCTTTCTTCACCTTAGAGAGCTTAAAGTTGGTAAGATCCTAAGGCTTCATTATGGATCCTCAAAGATTGCCTCCTAACTCTTCATGGACTGGTTTGTCCTGCCTAAGAGTAGAATTACGAGTCACACTCCTAAGGCTCCTTTAGGCCAAGCTATACATCATCTTTTCCACCAGGTTGGCCATAAGAAAACCAATCTCCTGCAAAAACTTTGTTCCTTTACAACCTTCCTTTGGTTCTCTAGGAAGGATCGTTGGGCCTCTATAAACATGACCCTATATTCTTCCAATGTATCTGTAACATCATTTTCATTGATAAGTTAGGGTAAAATTTAACCTTGTTCTCTAACAACAGGACCTATTGGAGTGATTTGCGCCTCTTGGTGTTGTGTGACTTAAGCCACCAAGTTTTCTTTCAATCTGCTTTATGATGTGAGGAACATATCATTCAAGTCTTGATTCTTCAACAATGGCTTTATCATCTTGAGACATCATAACATTTTTTTCAGTAAAACTTCTTCTGTTTGGCGCTATGTAGAACTAATCCCACTAAGCGTGCCAAAAATGATGTTTAATCCCAAAATTTCTTCACAAATCTAGGCATGCCATGAGTATGAGGTACACAAACCATTGAATTGAATGCATTTTTTTTTAAAACTTCTAAATCAAACAGAAATTGGGTCCCTGATCTTTTTTATCATAGTTTGCTTGGATTTGTTTAAAGAATAAAAAACTTGAATGCATATTGAAAATAGTAACTTATTGCAGTGATTAAAATTAAAGATAGAATGGTTGAAATCTTAAAGAAACTACTTTGAATTGAATGCTTGACTTGTTCTCAATTTATTGAATGCTTTTGATAAAAAGAATAATGAACAGGTTATAGTAAGCTTGATTGAAAATGAAATCTAGCTAAATAGCTATGAAATTTACAGAGATTTTCTACAGAGTTGACTTATCTATTAAGAAATTGGATTTGTCTATAGAATTGGATGTGTCTTTTTTTCTATTGAGTGGGCTTCCTTTTATAGAACTCCAAGAAGTATCCTGCACACAAGCACAATTGCTTGTCCTCCACTCCTTGCTTAGTGCTCAATGGTATCCACTCTTTCCTATCTTTTAGCCATTTTCACGTAACTGCTTTTTGCATCACCCTGTAATCGTAAATCAACTGTCTGACTTTACTCCAAATAATAATTTTTTCCTAACTTTCATTAGATAAAAATTATTTAGTTATTTTCCATTAAATGAAAATTATTTAATTAAATAAAATTAACTAAATAATTTATTTAATGGACCAAACAAAATTATTAGATTAGGCTGAAAATATTTTTGATGCAAACAAATGGATTACTGTTATTTTAGATTGATTTCAAAGAGACCATGAGAATAAAAGAAAGAAATGAGAAAATTGATAAAATGTATTTTAAAAATAATCCTAAATTTTTATTATTTGTTTGACTGAAAAATGCTATTGAAATAATGAAAGGATGTCTTAGCCTAATAAAATCAAATTAGAAGAACATTTTAATATAATTAATATATATATAATTGATTTTAGTCTCAGATTTAACTTTAGATGAGTGTTTATTATTTATTAATTATTTATTTATTTAAAATTAAATTTGATATTTGTCAAATTAATTATTTGAGATATAAATGATTGCAATTTCTATATAAAATTATCTAATTCAAAAAAAATAAATTATAAACTAAGCAATTAAAAAATATAAGGCTAAACAATAATTTTTATATTATTTATTTTATAAATAAATATTATTTACTTAAAACATATTTTATATAAATATATTATTTTATTAAAATTTTTGAATATATTTTAAATAATATCAAATTGTATACTAGTGTGTGTGTGTATATATATATATATATATATATATATATATATATATACACGCACACATACATGTAGGATAAGCTGGCGGGCAACATGTCTAGGGGATAAACCCGAATGAGAGATTGCCCTGTATCATTATCAGTGGTGTGGTTCATTTGTCTACTTCACTCTTGCCTTTCCAAAAGTGTCGTTTTAACATTTGTCGTGGGAGTGTAGGATTCCTGTTATAAGGAGTACTGGCGTTCTGAGATTACCTAGTGTTATTCACTTTCATTTAAATCAGATATTTAGATAAATCTTCTTGTTTCTATGGTGTGGTGGACTATCGGGCATCTCTCTCTCTCTCTCTCTCTCTCTCTCTCTCTCTCTCTCTATATATATATATATATATATATATAAAGTAAAAATTAGTTAAAATGATAATATGACAACTCATTGTTAATAGTTTTGTTTGACTCATCTATTATTATTGTTTTGATTCTTTTATTCTTAATATTTAAGCATTATAATAAATAATATGTTAATGAATATCAATTTGTCACATTCATGAATAATAACGTAATTAATTATTAAATTTTATTTTTTTATTTTTGTTTACTTATTTTAATTGAATTATAAGTTATGATTATATTGTATTTTAATGAAAATTCATCTTATATATTTATATAAAAATAAAATATTATATATTAATAAAATAATATAAAAAATAGTCAAAACTCCATAATTTAATGCTAATACAATAACAATTACTATGTAAAAACAAATGAACATTAAAAAATAAATATGATATTTTAAATAATAAATAATATCAAAGTTTCATTGTATTAATAAATTGATTATTGGTATAAATTTTTTTATTTTAATAGCATTAAATAAATATATAACACCACTAAAAAATATATAATTTTTTTTCAAAATTTAAAAATTAAAAATAATTTCAAACCAAACGAAACACGAAATAGAAACTAATTAAATTAATATTCTTTTTGAATTTATTTGCCACTACCCATGAAGTGAGCTCTACCACAATCATCAATATTCGAATTGTTACAGCAAAATATATGGCCAAATTTTAGCAGCATAATATTCAATTTTCTTTCTAAGAAGGAAAATTAAATTTATTTTCCACTCATTCAATCAAGAAGTAGGAAAAATAAGTTAGGACTATTTGTTCTTATTTTCTTCTCTCCCCTTATTTCTTCATTGATTTTCTTTCATCCCTTTATTTTTCTCTATATCCAAACAAAGTAAAGGGACCATAGTGATAATTTTTTATTTTATTAGGCCATTTTTGGGTCATGGAATAGAATAAATAAGGAATTATATAGTTATTACTAAAGAGTAGGAATTGCTCTATCTACTCCAAGCTATTCCTAAACTATTCCAATCTTTGATTCATGATGTTGTTGTTTTACGAATATAACAAGCGGAATTACTACAATACCCATTTATATAAATTGTATTAAAGAAAGGTACAAAAAAAAATATCTTCTGATTTTATAGTTTTATATTTTTGGATTTGTGAAATTTTTTTGAGAAAGTAGAGCTCAAGGTTTTACTCTATTAGCACATATGATCTAAAATCACTGACGCCATTAAAGATTTAGAGAAATGACTTGTTTTAATCCTGTAATTATTTTTAAATGTTCAATTTAGATTAAATTTATCTTAAAAATGAATTTTCATATATTTTTATAAACAAAATATATTTAGATTGATTTACATTTAAATTACAAAAAAAAATCCATTAATAAATGAACTTTAAATTTTTATATATTTCAAAATAAATGAATGTCATTTTTTAAAATTAAATTAAAATTATAAAAAAAGATTTGAAGACAATTATACCTTTTGGAAAATAATTATTAAAATCTTAATTTTCTAATATTTATGTGTTTCAAAGTTCATTTTTCTTTAAATGTCAATCACCATCATTTCTTTAACATATATTTTAAAAAATTTATGAAAGCTTTTCAAATAAAAATACATTTGAAAAATATAGGAAAACTAATTTAAAAATTAAAATTTTTATCATTATTATAATATATTCTTTGTCATCATCTTCCATTTAAAATTTGATTAAAAATTTCAAATCTAACCCAATATTGAATCTTAATATCAAATTGGTTTGGTCTTTTAGTTCGATTTAACTTAAGTTTGATTGGATTTTTTAAAAAAAAATGGTGAGTTCAGTTTGATTCGATTTTTAATTAAAAAATTTTAGTTTAATATCATCAAATTGCTTTAAATCACACTCCAATAGGTTAAACCTATATCAAATAAAATCAAATCAATATGGTTCAAATCTATTTAAAATGTGGTGCTGATAAATATGTAAAAATCTATTAAAAATATATTATTTGTATTAAAATATATCATTTATAAAAGTATTTAAAAATTAGTTTTTAAAAAATGGGCTTAAACTGAACTAAAACTATAATTGAACTGAGACAAATTAATTTAGTTTATTTCCATTTCTATACCTTGTTGGGATTTGTATAACAAGCACAGTGAAAAAACGAAAAATTTTGCTACATCGAATCCCACCAAGGATCTATGTGATTCGATTAAATCGAAAGGAAAGGATCCAAATCTTACTAATTCGTGTGAAAGGTGACAAATTTGTTGGAAGAAAGAGAGGGGGTTTACACCGATAATACCCAACAACAAGCTTAGAGTCGAATCTAGATGTCACCAAAGGATGATCGACCTTTGAAGTTATCCACACGAATAGGCTCTCTCAAAAAAAAAAAAAAAGTGTTCTAGCACTAGAGTTTTTCTCTCTAAAACATTTTCTTAAAATGTGGATGTTTTGTGTGTTTAGAAAATCCTAAAATGTGCATATAGATTCTAACCGTTAAGATATTTTATATCAACTCTATATTTTAAAAGATACAAATAATATTCTATTTCATTTTAACCTTTAAATAGATATATAAATAATTTAGATAATGTCTCTAATTATCTTCATTATAAATAGAGAGAGTAGTAAAAACTCAGTTTCATTTCAAGACTATTCTATGTGTGCGACCCTGTAGGTTCATATAATGTTGACAATGACCCAAAATCTATTTTGGCTCACAAGTCATAAATGGTCTCTAGCAAGACATTATGACTACCAAAATTATGTGAAAGTCAATGATTCAACCTAACCTATTTTACAAATAGTATTATAATCTTTTTGTTACATTATATCTCAATTGAACATAAGACATGAATCATGTCATCCTTACACAGTTTAACTATTTCTTGACCTCTAAGTAGAGTGTTGGACTAAGATGGTTAATCCTAAGTTTTAAACTCTTTTTTATCTTGACAAAAGAGATTGATCAATTCTAATAATTCAATTAAGTGTTGTTTTGTAGGTTTTAGTTAGTCTCTATATTTGAAGTTGGATGAAGTCTTTAATCTTCAAAGAAAGCAAAGTGCCTCCTAATTTACGACCGCGAACTAGACTACGACATGTTGACAAATTGGGCAAATGGATTCGCAACCTAGTTCTCTATTGCTACCAAATCAAAGAAAGGAGAGCCAAAGTCACAGACGAATTCGTGGTGAGTGCCACGCCTCAATCGTGACCGTGAAATTTGAAGTAACTCAAAAGGGAATCAAGTCCACAACTACAACTTGACAAGTGTCTCAAGTGACTGTTGGAAGACAAAAATTGTGATGACAACTTGTGGGTAGCGATCGCGAATCATGAGGAAGAAGATGAATATTTTTGGCAGACGATTTCGCATCCTAAGTCGCGACCTGTACAAGAAAAATCACAATCGCTACTTTTATAAGCAGGTGAAAGACAACGACTATATTTTTCTGGTGAACCAATGGGAAGATGACATATGGACTAGCTGTTAAACTTAAACGAGATTTCCACCGCAAGTTTTGGCTCCCATATGGAAATTGAAAAATCGCAACAGCGAAAGAGTAGTAGCGACTGCGAATGAATCCTGAAAAACATTTAATGCAAAAATCTGTCTAGCATACTTTAAAGATTTGCCACCAGTTTTATTGCAACATCTCTTTGGTGGGTAGAGACTATAAATATCTCATCAAACAGATGTAAATGCAAGAGAATACATTAATTTATAACCCACATTTTTGCAATTTTACTACTCAATCTTTTCACGTCTTTAGGTGATTGTTTGGTATGAGCATAAACACTGAGTGTAAAGGTCGTAATGCAAGAGAATACATTAATTTATAACCCAAATTTTTGCAATTTTACTACTCAATCTTTTCACGTCTTTAGGTGATTGTTTGTTATGAGCATAAACACTGAGTGTAAAGGTCGTAGTATGAGCCTGTAAAAACACTAAGAGAGGTTGTGCAAGCCTTAAAAACACAAGTGTAAAGATTATTATGTGAGCCTCAAAAACACAAGTGTAAAGGTTGTTCTGTAAGCCTTCAAAACAAAAGTGTAAAAGTTTGGTGTGAGCTTAAAAACACCATTGGAAGATAGTGGAACACCCAATTATGGAGAATTAGGGAGTGGACGTAGGGTCAATTATACTTGAACCACAATAAACTTTGTGTCTCCATTCTACTAATTTTCTTTCTTACTTTCTTGTTTTAATTTTTATACACCAATTCAACCCCCCCTTCTTGGTGCCTAGGGCCAACAAGTGGTATCAAAGCCTAAACACTCAAACAAACCTTTATTGGTGAGTAAAAGATCATGACACAAGAGAGAATCCACTCGCACCTCAAGCCTCATTTTGATGGAACTAACTATACTCATTGGAAGTATAGAATGACACAGATGTAGTGGACCTTTGGGATGTGGTTGTAAAAGAATGAAAGCCACCCACTAAGGTAGTGGATGGAGTTGAAGAACTTATCCCAAGAGAAGAATGGGTTGAAGCTCACCGGAGATCAAATGGCAAAAATAAAAGGGCAATGACCATTCTTCCAAGCTCTCTCTCTAGAGAAGAGATTGGAAGAGTGCAACATTGTCAAACAACATATGCCATTTGGAAGACACTTGAGAACTACCATGAAGGCACAACTCTAGTAAAGTCAAGCCGGTTAGAGATGTACGTAACCGAATGATAGCTATTCATGATGAAGGACAATGAAAGCATCACCAAAATGATGAATAGGCTCCTATCTATCGTCACCAACATGAAAAAATTTGGAAGGACACTCACAAACTATGAGGTAAACATAAAAAATCCTTAAAACCCTTCATTTAGATAAATTTGGTGCTAGAGTGTGCAACATCCAAGAGTCCAATACGGAGATTGGGAAGGTGCCAACAGACATTTTGTTAGGCAAACTCTTGACTCATGAGTTGGCCTTACAAAAGGATGAACAAATGAAAAAGCTAAGAGGCCAAGGAGATAGACCAGATAAAGAAAGAAGAACCCTGGCTCTTAAGTCTTCAACCAAGGAGAAGGAGGTAGAAATTACCTCAAGTGATGAAGAAAGTGACAAAGAAGAAGAGGAGCTAGCAATGCTCTCAAGGAGGACAAAGGAGTTGATCAAAAGAAGAAAAAAAAGAAAAGGCTTTAAGAAGACAACTCCTAATCCAAAAGAGAAATCCAACGATGTCACTTGCTATGAATGTGGCAAGTAAGACCACATCAAGTATGAGTGTCCCAAATTGAAGAAGAAGAAGAAGAGATGGGATAAAGAGAAGAAGAAGAGTTTTTTTGTCCACTTGGGATGATAGCTCAAGTGAAGAAGAGGAAGAAGGAGAAGTTACCAATATTTGCTTCATGGCATAAAAAGACTCTACCAATGAGGTAAGTACTTCTTCACATTCTAATTCTGATTTTGAATTTCATGAGATTGATGAAGAGCTTCTAGAGGCTCTAACCATGAGATGTGATAAATACAAATCACAAATGAAATCTTACAAAAGAAAATGTCAAAAGCTAGAGGATGAATATAAATCCCTTAATGACATTGTAACAGAATTGAGAGCATCTAATGATAAGCTCAAAAAGCAGTGGATAGTCTTTCCATTTCATCTTCTTTTATGGCTTCACTTAAAAAGGAGAATGACACTTTAAAAGGAGAAGTCATTGAGCTTAGAAGCTCAATCTCTAAGTTCCATAAAGGAAAAGAAGCCTTGGACACATTGATTGTGTCACAAAGACCTCCACTAATTAGACATGGTCTAGGCTTCAATGGAGCCTCCTCATCTTCTCAAACTATATTTGTTAGATCTTTGGAACCTCAATCCTCAAGGGTAAAGGTAATTGGAAAGAAATGTGCTCCTAGAATTAAGCCTTATAAGCCTAAGGGCAAAAGGATGACTCTCTCAAGCTTTAGAGCCAAGACTTAAAGAGCTAACCATGCTTATATGTACAATAAAAAGCATGGTCATTCTCATAAAAAATTTTCTACTCCTACTCATCATACATGTTCATGCATGCATTCACATAACCAAGGTATAAGAAGACCTCCTACTTATACTAAATTTATGCATAGGAGAAAGACTCATAACTCCAAACTCCGATGTCATTATTGCATGAAATTTGGACACATTAATATTCATTGTTATATTAGGAAGGCTCACCTCAAACTAGAGGACCCTTCATCCTCTAACCCCCAAGGACCCAAGTATGCTTGGATACCTAAGAAAAAGTAACTTATTTTTATTATGTAGGGGAGTGTGGCTGCCACCAAATCAAGCAATGTCGATAGTGGATGTTTCAAGCATATGACTAGAAATAGGAAGTTATTCATGGCATTAAAAGAAAAAGAAGGTAGAGATGTCACATTTGGTAACAATGCCAAGGGTAAGGTAATTGGCATTGGACCCATTAGTAAGAATGGTTGCTCTTTAATTGATAATGTTTTTTTATTTAGTGGCTTACAACATAATTTGTTAAGTGTAAGTCAATTGTGTGACAAAGGTAACAAAGTCACCTTTGATCCTAGGGAATGTCGAGTCACCACTTTAGTGGATGTTGAGGTTATTTTCATTGGTGAAAGGAAAGGCAATACCTACTCAATTGACTTAGACAATTTGGCTAACCAATCTTTTAAGTGTCTTATATCTATGGGCAATGAAACTTGGTTGTGGCATAGAAGGCTTGGACATGCAAGCATAGATCTTCTTCAAAGCATATCTAAGGAAAGTTAGTGGAAGGTCTTCCTAAGCTAAACTTCTCCAAAGACAAAACATGTGGTCATTCCAAATGGGGAAACAACACCATGCCTCTCACAAAGTCAAAAATGTTATAAGTTTAACTAAACCCCTTCAAGTTATTCATATAGACTTGATAGGACCCATTAGAAGTGTTAGCTTAGGTGCAAAGCATTATGCACTAGTCCTTGTAGATGACTACTCTATGTTTACTTGGGTATCTTTTATAGCTCATAAGAATGATTCATTTGATGCTTTTAAAAGCTTTGCAAAAAAGGTTCAAAATGAAAAATGTTACTTCATATCTTCTATTAGAAGTGACCATGGAAATGAATTTCAAAACGAGTTTCTTGAAAATTATTGCTTGGAGAATGGAGTTTTTCATAATTTTTCAGCTCCTAGAACACCACAACAAAATGGTATTGTAGAGAGGAAAAATAGAACATTAGTGGAAATGGCTAGGACAATGCTCAATGAGTATTCTCTACCAAATTACTTTTGGGTCGAAGCCATTAACACTATATGTTATATTGCAAATAGAGTTTTTAAAAAACCCATTCTTAATAAAACATCCTATGAGCTATGGAATGGTAGAAAACCCAAGATATATACCTAAGAGTATTTAGATATAAGTGTTATATTTTGAAAACCAAGGATAATCTTTGGAAATTTGATTCAAAAACCAATAAAGGTATCTTCTTGGGATATTCCACCTCAACTAAAGCATATAAAGTCTTTAACAAAAGTCCAATGGTAGTTAAAGAGTCTATGAATGTTGTTTTTGATGAATCTAGTAAACTTGATCATGGGAAATGTAATTTTGTTGATGATCTTATAGGTGACTTTGAGAAGTTGGAATTGGAAAATTCTATAAGAAAAGAAGATAAAGAAAAAGGTGATTCATCAAGAGCAGATAAAGACCAACATCATCAATAAGTAGAGCTAAGCCAATATCTACCCAAGGATTGGAGATTTTCCAAGTATCACCCTAAGGACTTAATCATTGGTGATACATCTAAGGGTGTAAGTATTAGATCTCAACTTAATCTTTTAGATAATAATCTTGCTTTTTGTTTCTTAACTTGAGCCAAAATCAATTGATAAGGCTTTTAATGATGAGAGTTGGGTACTCGATATGCAAGAAGAACTCAATCAATTTGACAGAAACAAGGTATGGAAACTTATCCCTAGGCCTAAAGAATATTCAATTATAGGCTGTAAGTAGTAGTTTAGGAACAAGTTAGATGAGCAAGGTTTTATTACTATAAACAAAGCTAGATTGGTTACTAAAGGATATAACCAAGAGGAAGGCATAGACTATGATGAAACTTTTTCCCCCGTAGTAAGATTAGATGCCATTAGGATTCTTTTAGTCTTTGCATGTCATATGAATTTTAAACTTTTTCAAATGGATATGAAAAGTGAATTTTTGAATTGCATCATTGAGGAGGAAGTCTATGTTGAACAACCTCCTGGTTTTGAGTCACATTATTTTCCAAACCATGTTTTTAAGTTGAACAAAACCTTATATGGTTTGAAATAAGCTCCAAGAGCTTGGAATGAAAGACTTAGTTCATTTCTCTTGAAAAATGATTTTGAAAAATGAAAGGTGTATACCACACTTTTTGTTAAAAAGCACAAACATGACACATTAATTATTCAAATCTATATTGATGATATCATTTTTGGTGCTACTAATGAATCTATTTGTGAGGATTTTGCTAAGTTTGAAATGAGCATGATGGGAGAGCTCAAGTTCTTTCTCGGTCTACAAATCAAGCAATCCAAGGAAAAGGATCTTCATCAATCAAGCCAAATACACAAGGGAGATACTCATGAAATTTGGCATGGATGGTTGCAAGGTAGCAAAAACTCCAATGAGTGGTACCATCAAGCTAGATAAGGACGAATCGGGCAAAACGATAGATGAAAAGAGATATTGAGGTATGATCAGATCTCTGCTTTATCTTACTGCTTCTAGGTCAGATATCATGTTTAGTGTTTATATGTGTGCTAAGTTCCAATCCTCTCCTAGAGAGTCTCATTTGAATGCTGTCAAGAGGATTTTTAAATATTTGCATGACACAATTCACTTAGGGTTATGGTATCTTAGGGATTCTTTCTTTAGTTTCGTAGGATATTCGGATGCGGATTATACATGTAGCTTATTAGATAGAAAAATCACTTTTGAAACTTGCCAATTTATAAGTGCATGCCTAGTTTCTTGGTTCAGTAAAAATCAAGTGTCGATTGCCTTATCCACCGCAGAAGCCGAGTATATGACGGCGGGTTGTTGTTGCACCCAAGTCCTTTGCATGAAACAA
>CATIWR010052028.1:0-12141 GCA_949677035.1 Omphalea diandra | reverse complement strand
ATAAGAATATCATTAGGATACATTATAAGTATAACAATTGACTATACAAGTACAAGTGTAATAGATTTATTTTTGTGTCGTGACCTTGCAAGGCAAACACTGCTCCTGGGAATTCATATGATTCAAGTGACATTTGATTTTGCTAGCCAGCATATAACAAGTGAATCATTTGATCCATAACTTGTGCCAATGGTACATATTAGTCCATCTTCTACGTGATTTGCAAATATTTGACAAGCCGGTCACAACATCCTTTTAGTTCCATATTCAAGTGTTCATAACAATTATATACCAAGTAATCATTAATGCAACATAATTTTTGCTTAACATGTATTCATATGTAAAAGGTAACAATTCATTCACATATACATCATAAAATTATTACACATATACACATTAGAATCTAATTATCATTTTTACTCACCTTTTGATGTAACCAACCTTTATGGTAGGTTTGGTTCTCTCTCTAGGGCTTCCTCAAAGTGTTAAGATCCTAACATTGGATACATACATGGTTATAAGTATTCCAAAATGATTATGAATGCTTGGTATGCACCTATGGCATGATCCATGCAAGTGGACTTAGTGTTTATGCATGTTTTTCCTTATATGGCAACTTGAGCTTACTACACTCTCACAACAATAATTCTAGGTATACTTATCCAAATGACTTGATTCTTTTTTTTATATGTACTAGACATACAATGATATAACATATTCAAATTTTAGGCTAATATAAAACACACAAAAAATGGGGTGAATTTTTGAATTTTGCTCTGTTTTAATGTCATTTCATTCTGAATAGGTCTTACATTATTAGGTATATCTCAAATTGTACCAATCAAATTACAAAATTGATTTACCGTAAGTTATACAAAACATAATCAAACATTGTTCATGTTTTACTTATTACCTAATTCAGTCTATAAAATCATCAAAACAAATGACGAATCTCAGGGTGAGCAGATTTTCAACATGGTGATAATCAATCATAATAAAGGTGAAATATCTCAACAGCCCTATAAAATTTTGCAACATTATTTTATAGTCATGTAGATAATATATAAATATACAACTTTTAAGTTTAATACATCACCAAATTCCTAATCTATGGCTATCCAATTCTTGGAAAATAGAATTCAAAGATAGGTGAGGTTTCATTTGGGTACAGGGACAGTCATAATCAACAAGCCATATCTCTTTCCACATAACAAATAAATCCAAAATTATTTACAGCTGTTTAAAGGGGATATAAACCTACAAATTTCATGTTTTACACTTTGTCAAAATCAGAACATAAGACCATTAAAATATAAGAAAACAAAAAGACTGTGGTGATTTCGATTGGTTGTGAACCAGCCTTAATAAAGGAGCCATAACTCCTCACACACACCAATCAAGCAAAACTATTTCATATGCATTTATATGAGGCATAAAGCTACAACTTTTATATTTTATCTTTCTCTAATTCCTGTTTTAGGGTTATGAAATTGTGGGTACAAAATTCTGCTTTAACAACAAAATCAACACAATCAGCTCTTGTTCTTTTGAATTTCAACTTCCATCCAAGAGTGCTACCTTAAATACTCCATAATTCTCACTAAACATACATAATTAACATGTCATAAGGGGTTAATTTCATTTGAGAAGAAGATAAATTAACTTATCTATTGTCCTAGAACCAGAAAACCTTAGGTTTCCTCCACAGGCAGTTCACTCTTCTCCCTCTCCTTTTTCTTCTTCTTCTTCTTATTTCCTTTCTTTCTTCATTAGCTCTCTCTTTCTTCTACTGTACTGCACATCTAAGGTATGTATTTTGATCCTAAAGGGTCAAAAATTCAACTTGTAAACCTATTGTAATAAGACAAAATCATGATATTGCATTCCTATTGGTTGAAAGTTCACTTTCTTCTTTTAGTCCATTTTCTCCACTCCTTAAGCACCTCCATCCATCTCCTAATTCCTAGATGCTCCTTATACTTTTAAATAAGCTCTATAACACCATTATTTATGATGTTATAACATGCACATAGCATAAAATAATTTTCCATGCAACTATTATATGTTCAAGTGTCTTGAATGCAATAGTGCATGTGTCATCATTGTGCTTATCCAAATCACTTATCTTAATGATCATTTATCAAGTGCATATGTTTATGTGGGATTTCATATCATTTATGCAATGAATATGTTCATGTGATAATGCCAATGAATGTGGATAGGGATGTTACAGTTTCCTTCTTTAAACTATTGTTTTTGCATTTCTTCTTCTTTAAAATGTTTAACTTCTAATATTTGTTTTTCTTTTTTTTTTTTTTTTTTTTGTCTCAAATGCAATTTTAGTAAGGGTAGTTCTTTTAATTTTTGTCAAAACATTTGTTCTTTTTCTTTAAGTGAAAAATGTTTCCTTTCTTCTTCTTCTTTTAATGTTTATAAATCAATGATGGATGATTTTTTCTTACTTTAGGCGTTGGTTAGGAAGAATGTTTTCTTTTGATTTCAAGGGTTCTTTTGTTTTTATTTGCTTTTTGAATTTTAGTTCTTTTTCTTTGAGTTCTAGTTCTATTTTAAAACCTAAATTTTCTTTATCTAGTGTTTTTGTTAAAAATAAATTTGATAACTTGGTGTTTCTTCATACTAGATGGATGACATCTTTAGGTGCTTCTTTTTGTCTTCTTCATTTTGTTTTGCCTTCTTTTACTTTTTCTTTAGTTTGTACTAACCTTGTTTTAAGTTTTATACAATTAGTCTTCGATCCGGGAGGAAAGACTTATAATATATGTAGTAAGTTCAATTGGGATTCTTTTTGTTAGTTCTTATATTAGGATTTTGCTTTTTTGTAGGTCTATATTCGAGGATGAATCTTTCGAAAGAAGGCGGGAAAAATTGGATTAGATTCCTTACCCATATGTTTAGCACAATTCCCAAATCTATTCAAGAATCAAGCAATAATATTTGCTCTTTAAATCCTAACTAGAACCCCATAAAACCTATTTCTTGCAACCTAAATTATAAAAATTCAAATAATGGTCAACAGGGAGCCACGGTGGGACAACAGATTAGTATCATCCCTATAAGACGTAGGGTCACCACCTGACTTTGGTCAGGACAAGAATCTAGGCAAGACAAAATTTGAACCTAACTAAATCATTTAGAAGAGGTTAGATACTCTTAAACTGCACAAATATTAGGATCTAGCCTTTAAGCATCTTTGGTTCAGTTTACCATTTTAACCATGTTATTAATTAGTCTAGTTAACGCCCTTAAACATATTCTTAGCTCAATCCAATTAATCATATCAAGTCCTCAATAATCTTAAGGGGAGGGGGTTATGTACCATGACATAGGGTGGAACATGCAAATCATCCACATCATGTATTGAAATGGGAATGGGGGTCATGGAATACGACATAGGCTGGAACATGCATATCATCATTCACATATGATCAAGCTTAGTAATGGTCACTAAGACCACCACTCATGGCCAAAGCAAGATAAACACCTATACCTAAAAGAACCATATAAGTTAGTAGTCATGAAGAACATAGAAAACATCAAGGCACAAAAACAAGGTTCATATATGTATCTTACCATGTCTCTAAGTAAAGAGGCTTAAATATATTTTTAAATCCATAATAAGAACATCCCAATACATGAACTAAATAACATTAAACCATGAATATGCAAAATATGTAAGTTATGAAACAAGGGAAATCATAAACATGAAATGCAATTATACTTTGGAAGATATTGATAGCTTAGGGTAAAATCATGAAAAGAGGGATCCTAAGGTCATTGAACCCTCTACACCATCACTCTCAAAGAGCTTAGTGTCCATAATCATCACTACCCATAAAGAAGGTTAGGATACTAATTAATAAAGGGTGAATCACAAGGACAAAATCCATGCTTAACAATATGATTAAAAGTGTAACCAAAATGCTACCAACCATGTAATGGCTCTTAAGGTCTTAGGAATGCATAATTCTTGACTTGATAATAGCTAGAATGAAGTCAAAATAAAAACTTAAATGTCCCAATGAAGCATAAAATGAATGAACACAAATCTTGATGCATGAGAATCTATAATAAATGTTCTAACTTAGTTCTCATCCCATTATTTGATTGAATATAGGTCCTAGGTCACAAGATCTACCCCTATTATACCAATGGACCTCCAAAGATTCAAAGAATGTAGTTTAAAATAGACAAATTTGAATGAGAAAGAAAATGAAGTTTCATTTTGTCCTTAGTAAAAAATAGGCTATTCAAACCACTTTGAGGTCTATATAGGCCACAAAGATGATTGTACAAACTATATGAAGTCTACACAGCCCTCAAAGACTGAGTTTTCAAAAATAAAGAAAAAAGCAAAGGGGAAAGATGAAAAAAAATGGCATTCTTGGATGCTTATGGTTTGGCATCTTACCCTCAAGGCTCACTATGTTAATATTATCCTCCAAAATGCAATGGAATGTTTAGTAATGCAAGACAAAAAACCTTATTCTACCTTATGATTGAGCGATGATGAGTTAGGGTTAATGTTTTTTCGATGTTACAGTGTGTTAATATAAAGAGTTTGGCAGAGTTTCACTAGGGTTATCCAAACCTCTCTGTTCCTCTTCAAATGGTGTAGGATATATAGAGGAAGAAGGGTGCACTAGACCCTAGAATCGTGCTAGTAGCATGGTGTTCATATCCAATCACATAGAAGACTATGAAAGTTCTGAAATTAGGGTTTTTTAAAGGTTTGCATAGCTAATAAGTTGGCTATACAACGTACTTACATGGTTGTATAGCCTTAGGGTTTAAGGGGCTATGATTATAGAATCTTTGAAGGGTTAGGATTTAAGGTATGGCTAGACAACCAAGTCTAGGGTTGTACAACAATGCTTAATAGGCTGTACAACCCACTAAACTTAGGCTAACAGTTTTGGACTTTTAACTTTTGTGGGCACAGGTTTGATTTTGGAGCTTGTCCCAAGGTTTTTCTAGGGCCTTGCTCTTCTTCCTTTTATAATTTTCCTTGTATTATAGGGAATGATTTTAATGATTTTCATCATTAGGTTTGCATCCTAGGGCCCAAAATCTAGTGCTCATACACATTAAACTATAAGATTATGACCGTGAAAGTAGGCTTAGCTTTTAGAGATGTTGAAGGATTATTCATGGAACTTAAGATAGTGTTATTGGATTATGTGATCATGAAAGTAGACGTAATTTTAACAAGAATAAGATGAATATTACTTGAAAGAGAGTATTGAGAAAATTAGAAGAATCCATCTTTAAGCACAATCTAATCACAATTGAAGTAATTCTCTCGATATATTTATGGAATGGTGTTATGGTGGACCTGAATTCTCTAGAAATTGTTTGCATAAAAGTTTTCTTCCATTCAAATTTAGTTTTATTTAATTAATTTTACAATTTCAATTTTTGGTTATTTTCTTCTTAATATTCAGTTGTTGAATAATAGAAAAATTAAGATTTTATTGGTATGTGTGTGGATTTATCATCATGAAAATGAACTTTACTTATCATTGTATTACTTAAGTGATTTGTGAACTTACAAGGGTTGCATATACAATAAGTTTGTAGCACTATTGTCGAGGATTAGATTTTCATAGTATCAATATCACTTGAGATTTTTATTAATCTAGTTTTAAATTCTATAAATTTAATTTTTATGAGTTTGATTTTGTCTAATTTCTTTTTGATAAGTGAAGGGCTTGATGTATGCAACATTCCAAAGCCTAGATCATTTGAATTTGATCTTGAAATCTTACATTCCACATTTGAAAGTGAATCTAATGAGAGAAAATGAGTTTGCTTAAAGCCATAATAGTCGACGAAAGGTAATCAAGAGCTTTGAGAGATTTTGTTATACCTCACACTTGTGGCACTCAATCAATCATTATTAGACCTATAATTACAACAAATAATTTTGAGATCAAAGTAGCAATCATTTAAATCGTGCAACAAAATACTTTTGGGGTGATGCTAATAAGGATCCAAATACACATATTGCCAACTTTCTTGAGATTTATGAAACTTTCAAAATTAATAGGCAACTAATGATGCAATCTATTTAAGACTATTCTACTTTTCCTTGATAGATAAAGCTAAGAGGTGGCTGAATTCTATGGTATCTAACTCATTCGCTGCATGGGAAGAGCTTTCATAAGTATAATTAGCAAAATACTTTCCATTAGGTAAGATTGTGTAGCTGAGGCAAGTTATCATAAGTTTGGTATCAGAGCTTGGAGAGACAAGATATGAAGCATAGAAAGGTACAAAGAGCTCTAGAGAAAGTATCCACATCATGGCTTATCAGATTGATTAATAGTCCAAACCTTCTATAATGGACTTAACCACTTAATTTACATTACTATTGATGTTGCACTCATGGAAAAATCAATATATGAAGCTTATTCATTGTTAAAAAAAGATGGGTTCAAATAGTTACTAATGGAGTAAGTGAAAAGGGAATCAATAACTGAGTTGTGGGTGTTCATGGCATGAATGCTTATACCATGTTGAAGCTAAGGTGGATGCTCTTGCAAAGAAGCTTGAATTTGTGTGTGTATATATAATCAATACCCTACCATTGAATTATGAATGGTATGGAGAGGACACATAGGCATCAAATGCTAAGTGGGAAGTCCTTTTATTCCAAATTCAGTCGAGCAAATACAATATATCTCTAATTTCAATAGGCAACTTAATAATCCATATTCCAATACTTATAATTCTGGGTGGAGGAATCATCCTAACTTCTATGGAGTAATCAATCCAACCAAGCTAAGACTTCTCATCCTCCCAGATTTCTTCAAAGACAACAAGGTAGAGCTTATGTAGCACAACTAATTTAATAAGAAGAGAAGCAAACATGGGACATGCAAAAGTTCTTGATCTAAAAGTTTGAAAAGATAGACCAAGGTAGATAAATTTGATAAGACTAAAGTGAGGGTGGATTAAATCGAATAACACAATAGAAACTTAGAGATGCAAATTAGATAATTGGCTAATAATCTCAATGTAAGAATATAAGGAACACTCCCTAGTATGATTGAAATAAACCTAAGAAAGTAATGTAAGGCATTTACTTTGAGAAGTGGCGCGAAGATACCTGATCCCACATTTAAGCATAAGGTGAAAAATGAAGTGGTAGTCCCCAAAATGCCTAAAATTCTTGAAATTTCAATATAAGAAAGTGATATACCAACCTTAAATTCCATTATGGATGAGTAAGACAATATGGAAGAAGCTAAAGAGGAAGAAGAAAATAAGCCTCATTTAATAAAACCTTATGTTCCACCCATTCCTTTTCTTTAACAATTATAAAAGCACAAGTTAGACAAGCAATATGCTAAGTTCTTGGAAATTTTCAAGTATATTCACATCAATACTCCCTTTGCTGAGGCCTTAGCTCAAAAGCCAAAATATGTTAAATTTCTCAAAAATTTTTTGTCTAACAAGAGCAAGTTGGAGCAATTTGAGACCATATCTCTCTTTAAGGAGTATAGTGCAATCATCCACAATAAGCTTCCACTAAAGCTTAAAGATTCAGGGAGTTTCTCTATCCCATGCCAAATTTTGAATTGTAAATTTGATACAACATTATGTGATTTGGGCACTGGCATTAGTCTAATGCCTCTTTATATTTATAGGAAATTGAATCTTAGTGACATCTAACCAACCACTGTGACTTTGCAACTTATGGATCACTTATTAAATACATGGTTAGAGTGGTGGAGAATGTTCTCATATAAGTAGGGAAGTTCTATATACTGGTGGATTTCATTGTGCTCGATATAAATGTGGATGTAGACATGCCATTAATCCTTGGATGATCATTTTTGGTAGTTGCGGAAGCTATAATTAATGTGAAGAAAGGAAAGGTCACCTTAAATGTGATTTGAGAATCAATGGAGTTTAATATTTTCAAAACAACAAAATAACCTTCTTCCATTTAAGATTGCCATAGAGTGGTTGTGGTGCATGAGCTAATTTAAGAGGTTTTTCGAAAGGAGCTTCCAAAAGATTCATTCAAAATTTGTTTGATTAAAAGGGCATCACCATTGCATAAGGATCATGAAATTATAAGTGCAACCCATTTTTTAGAAGTAACTCCATTCAAAAATTTCATGTTTGAGAATTTGGGACAAGGTAAGGCTTCTTCTCCATGCTCAATTAAAAAAGTCTAGCTTTGGAGTTAACCTCCCCTAAAACCAAGTCCTCTTTATTTGAGGCATGCATTTCTTGGTGATGCTTATGAAAATGTTTAGATATTTAAGGAGAAAACTAAGCTATGACATGATAAATAGATTCATCAACAATCTTTTGAAGTAAATAACAAGTGTTATTATTTAATTATTGACTTAAAGTCTTTTTAGAAAGTTAAGCTCATAATAGTTCAGACCTTTCAAGGTGGTAAAAGTTTTTCCTCATGGAGCTTTGGAATTGTAAAGAAAGTATGTTAAAATGTATAAATTGAATGGCCAACATTTAATACCTTATTGCTATGGAGATGCATTGCAAGACGAAGAAGTTCTTCTCGTAGATACACCTTGAAATTGAAAATGTGGAAAAAGTCATGCTAATGACTATAAATAAGCGCTTATTGGGAGGCAACCCAATGATTTAGCTTGCTTTAGTTATTTTTAGTTATTTTATTTCAAGTTTTGTATATTATTTTTTTAGTTTTTAGTTAATTCAATGTTTAAATTCTTAAAATTTTAATAATTGTTGCTAGTTTAATTCTTAGATAAATTATTATTTTGTATTTAATCCGAGTTAATTTTAGTTAGTTGTAGGTTATTTGTCATGACCCAAATTCTAGGCCATGCTAACGCTAGGGAATAGGAAGGCTTAAGGCCTCCAAAACCTATAGCAAACCTAATTACTCATGATTAAAGCCCATCTCTAAACTCTGTGATACCTTAAATCTTAAATTTATACTTATTGGCCCATGAACCTTACTACCTTCCATTTGCCCCACCTTAAATTCTTAGGAAATGGGAGGTAGGGATTTAAGCTAACCTTAATTGTAAAATTTGATAAAAATATTTTCTTACATTATACAATTATTATTTAATTTAGTTCTTATCATATCCTGACCGAGGGAGTCTAGACTCACTAGTTGATTTCATCTATTATTTCCTTTTCTTACTTTCATTATATACATATTATCAAACATACACTTTCCCACTCAAAATATCATAAAATTAGGGATTCATCTTAGGTTATTCTAGCTTTAACATCCTTTCCATTATTATAAGCATTTAAGGTTTATCTTACATGGGCCATAAGTCTTAGTATGCCTTAACATCATTTCTATTAATCATACATCATAATCATTTTACATCATATTAACTTTAGTCATATACATATCACATTATTCGTAACTCAAATTTTATAGAGATTACTAAGATATAGGATATAACTTAACATTTTACTTAATACATATATAATGACTTTAATATACATGTATATCAATTCTAAAGGTAAATATGAAGAAGCAATATAGTGTTTAATAATGTATGATGTACACCTTAAAACTTTATCTATAACCTTTGACCTCAAGCATATATCTATGGCATCAATCATATGCTTAGCCTACAAAATAATTTATGTGGATGGAAAGGGATGAGCTTGTTATGGAAAACTCAGTGAGTAATATATATTGTCCATATGCATACTCATATGCCTTTACTTGAATGCATCTCTAGTTATATGGCACTTCATCTGCATACATCATTTGCATAGGAAAACATTACATATATGGCTAGTCAAGTCCATGGGAATCTTTACTTGGTTTACTTATCTTTCTCATATAAGAGAGTTGCCTCTCCAGCTATATGCTCTTAGGGGAGTTGCCTCACTAGCAATATCTTTCATTTTTCTCTTACACGAAGGAGTTTCCTTACCAGTGGTGTCATGCATGTATAACATTACATTCATTTCATATAAGTTATAACCTTTGCATAGCTAGCTATAACTCTTTGGATTCCCACTTCTTCATTGAGCGACCCTCACATTACATGGCATTTCAACATAACATGTATATCATGTCATCTCATTTCATCCATGAAAATGCATATGACTTATATTAACATATTTTGGCCTATTATGGCCTATACATTTAAACTCATGATGTATGTCTGTAGTGGAAAATGAAAAGCAATTAGAATCCCTCACCATTTGTTATTAGCAATAGTTATTCTTTGCTTATTTCTCTATCTCTTTGATTTAGCCTTACTTGTTCTTAGCTTTAGCTTTACTTGCTCTTAATCATCTCACTGATACAAATGCATGAGGATAGACATCCATTACATTATTACTATAGTTCTAAATATGGAGAGTTACTTAAACTCATCCAAAGAACATAAAACATGGAACATAAACATAACATATAATATAATAGAGTAAAAGACCTAATAAGGACATTGAAGTCCTAAACAACAATAAAGTATGCAAACAAAACTTTTATTATCTTTTACTTATAATGTAACTACCATCATTCATATTAGCTTATTGTCACCACTTTCCTTTTATCTCATTCATAGTTTAAACATAAACATCACCATATAATCATTTAGTGATTTATTGTTAGAATCCTTAACTAATTTCATAGTCAATAATTTATACTCCTAAATTCATCAATATATTAATCGTCAACTATCCAAATACTCACTAAGACATTCATGTATTATCCTACATCCTTTAACATTTGACAAGACTTTAACCCTTAGGTTTATAATTCCATACAACATTTATGAACTCAAAATAATATCAAGGAACTCAAACTACATCAATTATCCTTGTAATTAAAAATCAGTTACATAAAGAACAATCATAAGCTTATTAAGATATCAATATCTAACTCAATAGAACTAAGGCATTAGACATCTTTCAAACCTTAATTCTCATCATAAATAAGAAGTTTAAGATGCCAATTAACATTTAAGAAGTCAATAATAGTCAACAATTTGTGTAATCAATCCATATACATAAACTCCTTTCAAAGCTTTAATTGTATACTTCATCAACATTGCCTTTAGTTTAACCAAAGTGTAAAACACCAACTAAGCTCAAATTCCTTCTCAAATATGAATATTAGAAAACTAATTATCATATGAAAAACCATCAAACATCAAGAACCAATAGAAATAACCCAGGCTCTTGAAGTACATCTAAAACTCCTTTTAAAGACAACATCACCTTTTATGCCATACTAACACCAAAATTCATCTCTTCCATCACTATAAAGGTTAAAAATACCATATTCATTGTAAAGCTTAAAGATACCATAAACACACTTATTCAAATATAGAATAAATATATAAGAGATATGGAAGATTATAACTTACATGAAATAGGTAGGAGAAAATCATAAACTTGCTTGAAAGACGGAAAAAGATGAATGTGCAAACTTGATTCTCCTAACTTGATTTGGTGGCTATGGATGGATGAAACATTTTGGGAGGGTTTGGGTGAGTTTAGGAATGATAAAAGCTAAAAAAAATCTGATTTTTAGTCATGAAAATAAAGGGGAGAAGGCGATGAGGTGGTTAGGAGGGTGCAAAATGACAATTTTGGATGTGCTTGCTTGTTTAACAAAATTGAGCTCTTTTAGCTACCAATTGAGGTTTGATTACCAAAAGTTCTTCCTATTTTCCATGCATTTTTTGGTTTAATATTCTGCCTTAATGTTTAATAATTAATTCCTAATAAAAATGTGTAGCTAAAATGCTTTCTAAAGTCCACCAAAGTACACATTTTAAAGCTTATAACTTATGTAAGCAAACATACATGTTATGGAAGTTTTACTTCCAACTCTTCCTTTCTTCCTCCAAGAAACTTCAAATAACAACTCTAAAAATTTAAAACTCATATAAAATGCATCATTATCATGTCATTTAAATGTAAATAGGCACACATATTAAGCACACATTTAATAAACATAAGCAAAGACATTAAGATACAATAGTATAGGCAACGAAATTAAAATAGAATAGTTATGCAACATCTAAGTCGTCCTTCCTTCCTTTTTTCAAAATACTTTAAATTCCAAATTTAGGCATCTAAAATACATCTAAAACTTCATTAAATGGTCATTTGATCACACATTAAACACAC
>CATIWR010052025.1:0-11757 GCA_949677035.1 Omphalea diandra | reverse complement strand
TTTTTTTTTTATAAATTTTTTTATTTTTAAACACAAATTTTTTTTTTTTTATACCGATTTTAAAATTCCTTGAACCAAAACCCCCCCCCCCCCCCCCCCCAAAAAAAAAAAAAAAACGCCTCTCTGCATTCCATTTTCCCTTTGCTAATGAAAACTAAATAAATAATCAGAACTTATGAAAACATAAATTCAGAATTTACTTGCAAAGAATCATAAATTATTCAAATAACACTCTCACCTTTTTCCGAATGTTCGGATCCCGAAATTGCAGCAATCTTTCCACTTCTGGTGCAAGATCACGGGCCATTTCTGCTGAACAAATATTTCCCAAAGCACAAAGAGCAAGTCCCACAATATATTGATTTGAGTGATTGAGGTCTCTACAAACTAGTTAAGGTTGCGAAAAAGGGAAAGTAGGCTTTCCTTGTTTCTCATTCATTATTTGGTTAATGCTAGTTAAACCAAAGACATATGAAAACCTTGTGAATACACAAATTACAACAACAAAATATGTAGTCTAGATTGGATACTGTTTTAATGAGTTTGTGACCAACATTAGAACTTCTTGTCTTTCATCAAGAAGTAACATGAGGCCAAGATATCCAATCCTCTTCTCCGGAAATCCAGCTGATGCAATCAACTTCAGGCACTCCATTTGACCAAAATGTGTTGGATAACCAAGCATGTGAATAAACATAAGCTTTGCCAGGTTACGGTGTCTATAATCTTGGTCATTCTCATTAATTGAAGCACGAATAGCAGCACACTCTTTTCTTACAACAGCACGTTCCTCTGCAGCAGTTTTGCAAGCACGTATTGCCCGAATCATGTCCCTGCAGAATAATATAAACATGTCCAACTTTATAATTAGCCCTGTCAACCATCATTGGAGAAATGTATAATTTGATATATTGTTTCAATCATGTTGCAAATTATGACTAGAAATCATAGATTGCAGAAATAATGTGTGATCATAAACTTGATATCATGATATGATAATCCAAAAAACTATTTTCAGTTGCACAAGCTACTGGTTAAAATGCAGCTTCTGTTTGTAAGGAAAGAGAATTGTTAGGATGAAGAATCATGGGCAACAAAGGGAGGGAAAGAGAATGTGTCCTTTAGTTGGAAGGAGTATTAGATGGAAGGAAAAACTTGCAGTCTTCCCTTTCGTACCACAAGATCAACTTATCCAAAAGCCATAAGTGGATAGACTGGAAAATGGAAAAAAATACCAGTAAAACCATGTCTCATTAGACACTTTATCCCTCAACCTCTTGCAGCAATCTTTTTCCCTTCTCAACTATGTACTGTATGAAGTTTCTCCTACTTTCCCCTAATAACCATAGCATACCTTCTTTGACTCTCCAACCAAAAAAAGGTTAGCAGACAAATACTTGACAAAAAATTAACCTTTCAACTATCTCTCCACAGAATTTCAATAAAGTTTAACACATTATCATCAGAAGACATGGGTAATAAAGAGTGAGTTTCAAACACTCTGAGATCAATGTTTGATCTGTAATGCAATCCTGAAACAGCAATGAAACATACATTTTGCCTAATGTCAGCTTGCCAACAAATCTCTTGGCACAGATGCTATTATAATTTAAAATAATCTTCGAATACCAAAGCTTCCTTTGAAACAATCGTACATTTTGGAATTCATCCATCTCCATCAGCTAGCATCATGTATCACTAGCCCATTTAGGCTGTGCCTGTTCTGATTGGAAGTAAGATATTGACAGCGAAGCACCAATCAATTTATCTATATAGTAGCAACAACAATGATTTAAATTCACTTTCAAGTCATGCTTAGGCATAGACAAAGTCCCAATATTGGTAAAATTAGGGCAGGATGCTTCAAATACTAAAAAAAATACAAATCTTAAATTTGTAAGTCACTAAAAATTTCACATGTTGCATAATGCAAAATAACCTACACATTTTTTTTTTAAAAAAAAAAATCTATGCAAGAAAATGACTTTTTCTGAAATTTTAGCACTTCAAAACCCCTACTAGAGCAGACAAGTAGAAATCACATCTTTTTCAACATTCCATTTCCAGCTCCAATAAATCGGTTCTCTTTTCTTTCAAGTTTCAAGCATTCACAGATTTAAAATCCACCTCCAAGTTACTGATACATCGATCTTCTTTCCCAATTCAAACGTCAGCTCCACTTGATGAAGCATCATCTTTGCATATTAACTATATTATTTACTCCTAACCACAGATAGACACTCTCTCATCCAATCTTTCTACTTCTCTCCGCACTGTAATGCCAAAAATGCCTACAACTACTAATTTATCATGCCAACATCCTATGGCAAGTAGTTCTCCACATTACTCTTGTCCTATAACTTCAACTAAATAAAAATCTAAACCAATATATACTTAAGTTTCAGTAAGGGCAATCCAATTTGAAACCAGAATTGCATAGCTCCAGCTCCAAAACAAGATCACTTCAGACGAAAAATATATATACATATACATTAACACGCCGAAACTCGAAAATTTAGAGAGCTGATCTAATAAAATGGTAAAAGCAAGATTGTTAAACTCACCTTAAACGCGTACCGGACGAGAAGGGATTCATGATTGGGTCCGTTTCGCGAGCTCAATCAGATCCTAATGGAAGATAACGATAAAAAATTCACGAGTTAGCAGACCCGAAGTGGATAGTGGAGGATCCGAATAGGTTAATAAAGGGATCTGAAAGAAAACAGGGGGAGGAAGAGAGATTTGGATCTGGAGCTGAGAAATAAGTAAATAGAGAGAGAGAAATAATGGTTTTATTTTCTTTATTTTCCACTCATATTATGTTTCAAGTTTTGTGGATGTTTTTGCTCTTTGGCTTCGTGGAGAAAAATGACATGATGTTATCAAAATTAAAATTAATAATTTTAAAAATATATTCATATATAAACAATAAAAGGAACCAGCTTTCGCTACAGTGCTATTGGTGAAGGGTGATTTTGCAATTTTGGAGCAGCTTTTGGGTATTTTTAGAGGGTTATTTGTGTCATTTGGTTTATGTTGGGGGCGATTCGTTGAGCACTTTTGTCAATTGATTTTATGGGACAAGGGCTCTTAAGTCAGTTCAATAATTATTCATATGGTTGGGTAAGCTGTGCATCCAGAACGACGACGTTTTCTATTTCCCTGTGAGGGCGATTCTATCTTTTCAATAATCACGGACTGCCCTAACCTAAACACAGCATCCTTCTCATTTTCTCATCCCGCGGCTGCTGTCCACTTCTCTTCCGTCCTCCACTTCTTCTGTTATCTCTTCTTTATCTGCATGTGCTTATCTTCGAACACTATCTCGATTTGGGACTACCAGCGACTGAAGCTGGCAAAAGGCAAAAGTAGGAGGCGGAGGAGGAGGGGAACAGATGGTAACTATGATGTGATCGGATGAGGATGTTGCTGGATTCATGAGCCCCAATCCTTTTAGGTATTTCCCTTCTTTATAAAAAATATTACTTTACCAGATTCTAACTCCTTCTATTTCCATTACATGGTTTTTCTTTTGTGCTGATTATTGTTGTGTCTGCGTTCTCCTCTCAGATAATATACCACCAGCCACCTACCCACCCACCCGGAAATGCATAAGAAGCGGGGTGATTTTGTTAAAATAACAAATAGTGTACCAGGTTCGCTCACTTACCTTTTCCCTAAAAAATATTTTTTTCCTATCTGATGTTAAAATAGAAATCAATTCTTTTGATTTGTGTTTCTGTTTCACCATCATCGTCAAGTGTATGGTGATACCCGGGACGAGGTTCATACGGATTTGGGAACCCACGAACTGTTGGCTCCGCCTTAGGGCAGTCGGCCTTTTGAATTCATCAGTGATTTTGTCTGTTTTCATTGTTATTTGCAATAAATCTCTTATTAATACACTTGGTTTCACTTTTGGTCAGTATTTCTTTTGTTTCTTTTTAGAATCTTTGCTTGGAATTCTCCATAAACTCACGGATGCTCTGATCAATTACAGAAAAGTTATAGGCAACTTGGAAAACACAGATTTTTATGAAGCGTCTTGCATTGTGATTGAACCTTATAAACCTGCTGAAGCAAATCGGACATGCTTTCATTTTTTGCTTCATATAAATAACCCATATGATATGTATGAGACATAATTGTTCTTGCTCTACTTGATAAAAGTGATCTTCAGCTAGATATCTTACGCTTGAAACAAAAATTCTGACTGATTGCAATGTATTAATCAACTATAAAATAAAGAGGTTCCTTTTTTCTTTTTGTGATTTTATCCTTAACTTGCTACAATTGATGGGCCACTTGATAAGGGAATTGCGCACCAACAGAGGCACATGAAATACAACTGTAATTGTACTTAAAATATAAGATTTTCTACATTCTGACTTCTGAGTTTGATTTTTCTTGCTTTATGAGCAGATTGATTGTGTTCGATTGGGTGGCAAGATAATCAAGATGAATATGCTGAGCATTCATTTTCTCACTGTTCCTGTGAAAGGAGAGATATTTTAGAAAGATGGCTTCTTTGGAAGGACATGTTCTATTAAAGAAGCTTATAGAAAGCTATCTCTATGGTTAGTATTTCTGCTCTCTTACCCCACCCCCCATTTTTGTTTCCTATTGTCTTTTCTGCATTCACTTTGTTTTCTGAACTTAATATTGTTGCATTTGTAACAGTTTCATCAAATACCACTAATAGATTTCAAACACTTAAATGACTGACCCTTGAAATAAATATTTAAGTTCTGTCTGGAGCATATATATTTAAGTTCTGCCTGGAGCAAAGAGTAAATCTAGCTGGTCTGGTAAATCTATGTTCTACACCTATATATATATATATATATATACACAGCAGGCTGTATTTTATTTTGTTTTTACTAAGCTTTTCTTTTAATTCCTTCCAAGACGGAAAATTTTCTTTTCTCACTATTAACTGCTTCCCTCATTCATGTAGGAACATTATGTTACATGCTATACCTGTCAAAGGCCCACAATTTGATCCAAGGGATTGGTGCTGTTATTGTCCTTGGTGTTTTGGATGTTGACAAACTGGATGTAGTTTTTCAAGCAAGTATGAAACCAATGTTCTGTTCTTTTTTTTTTTTTTTTTATCATATGCATGCATTGCAGTTTTTATAAGCATTTAAAGATGAATAGTGATACTACCATAAAGTTACAACACCTGGGAGCTGATTATTATTTTCAACCCTTTCAACGACACATGAAGGAAAAATGATGTACAGGCTCCACTGAAATGGCTTCAATTGTCAATTGTTTAAATATGCAATAAATATGGGTTCATTAGATATATCTTAGCCAGCTCTAAGTTTCCTTATTTTGAATTTACAGTGCTGATAGCAGTGATAAAAGGAGAAACTCTGTTATGTTAATATATAAACTATTCTTGGCTGCCTCCGTTGCCGGATCCAGTGTCGCCGCTCTCAAATCCGCCAATTTCAGAATCTCTGGTGACTGGGAAGTCAGCCACTTCCGCTGGTGGTCTCCAATTACCAGCGATGTTGGCTGCAGTAGCCTCCATTCCTGCTTTGCTTTTCTCAAAACATCGTCAAATCTGTGAGAGTTTCTCACTCTATTCTCGCATCTCCTCCAAGAGCTTGAATCCGTTGCGAGCAAAAAGTTTCTGGTATGCTTCTGTTTGTCTCTGGATTTTTTCTGGTTTGATGATGTAAAAAATATTTGAGTTTTTTTTTTTTTGTGTTACAGATAATAATTTCAGTAATATTTATGTCCAACCCCCGATGTATTTACTTGGCTTAAGTTAAAGGAAAATTTGTCAAGGTTCCCTGAAAATTAAGTCAAAGATTGAAACGAGATTTCTACAGTATAATTGAAAGAGGGTAATTTTGCAATTAATTTTGTGAGTGTAGCAATCTTGGTTCCATGTATTTATATATATATATGTTTTTCAACATTGTGAGCCTATTTTTTTTTTTAGGTTTGATTCTTTTTGTTTTTTTAACAGATTCAATTTCTATTGCTGCTACAGCCAATGTTATCAATAAGCTGGTAGTTTATTGATTCACTTCTTGCTTTTCTTTTATTTTGTTTATGAATCTTATTATCTCAACTTATTTTAATTTTTAACTTCTCCTTATATTCAATTTCACCTTTTTGCTACATATGTAGAATTGGATGAGTTGAGCAACCTAGAGGTGTTGGACTTGAGCAGATATGAGATCACCAAAATTTTGGGCTCAGTTGGCGCTACCAACTTCAATAATTGGATGGCTTACAGTTTCTTTTTTTTGTTTCACTTTTTTTAAAAATTTTTCCTGTTTTATACATACACTTACATAACTATGCTTTTTGTAAAGTTATTTATGTTTATACATTTACTAAAAATATCAATTATATTGTCTACAATATAAAAGCTCAACAAAAATGAGTCTTTTACTTTATTAATATAGTAAGTTCTATTCTCAACTGTAGGCATGAGAGGTGCAAGAAATTTAATTGTCGTTTATTTGAATGGTATGATCACAAACGGAAGAAGCATGCTGCTAGAATCCTTATGAACATTTACCACCCTCGAGATCATATCTTTAAGAGACAATGATTTCAAAGGGACAATATTTGGCTAAGGTAATCATTTAAGTTAACGCTAATTCAATATGTCCATTTATAAGTGTGCTATGACGAGAAATTTGGTTTGCTTCTTTTAAAAAATGTATGGTTTCCTGATAAATCAAACAATCTATAGTTATGTTAATTTCTCATTTTTATTTTGGGATGCTAATTGCTTATGCAATTGGAGATATGGGGTTCCTTTTCATTACTGAATCTCTATAAATTTTGCTTGGAATTTGGATTGATTTTTTTTTTTTTTACAAGATCGCCATTTTTGTTTATTGCCCTTTTTACATGATTGTTATTCTTTTGTTAATCTCGATATGTTGGTTTAATGTGATTATTGTATTGTATCGTTAGTTGGAATTGTACATGATAAGTGACAAAACCATTAAATGTGATCTTATACTTCATAACTCATTGAGCAATTTGTAATACAAATATAGGAATTTACCCTTCTAACTTAGAAGTGATGTTTGAAAATGTTCCAATTAATTTTCTTTAATCTAACCAGGACAAATATTATTAATTTAGGTTCATTTAAACTCAATTTTCAAGCCAAATAAAAATAAATATTTTGTGATTTTTTCTCATTTGGACGTTTTCCTAATTAGACAAAAAAAAGTTTAGACATTTTCGGATCTTCAAATATATTTATAAATTTATTCATATTCAGACTCTTAATTATAGTTAATGTTACTACATAAGCAACCTGATTAATGAAAGTATGGAACAATAAATACACTTTTTTTTTTATTTCGATTTCTGTTTGTAGATTATGTCTTTTTTTTAATTTTCACTTTTTAATATTTATGTCCTTTATTTAATTTTTTTTGAGGAGATTATTTATGTTTTTGAAATCAGATAATGCAAAAATTTAATCCCAGATGAAATATTATTACTGAAAATGTTCTACAATTACCAAAAGTTGTTCCAAAAAAAGTATTGCTAAACATGTACTTAAAGTTAACATGAAAGTTTATAAATGTGATTGAGATGTATATATTAAGTTGTTATAATGCTTTTTATATTAAAGTTTTAATTTATGTACGTAGAGTGCCTTCTTTGATCGGTTGGGCTACGCATTTTTTTACTAAGTAAAAAATACTCTCTCTATTTGGATTAGACTCTCTTACATTTTTCTGTCAGAGTAGTTGACTGCTATTCTAACTTATTTCTAAACCCATTAATTGAAACTCTATAAAAACTCTTACGCCATAATATCCAACGATATTTGTTATTTATGGCGCTAAATTCTAATTTTTCTTTCAAGAGCCATATGACATTGGGTCCAACTCCCGTGACAACCTCGCTTAACGTATACTACAAATTGACTATCTACAATAAATAAACAAAACTAAAAACTAATTAAAAGAGTTATTAAATCGAAGCTGACAGAATATAAAACAAAGTATCGTAGTAAATCTCATCGCGAGACTCGACGTAGTTTCATTTGACTTTAGAGGATAAGTTTGTCTTTTCACTTAAATTGTGTGTCCAAACTCAAACGTGAACTTATTTTTTATTTTATCAATTTGCATGTGTCTTTTTTTTTTAAAAAAAAAAATCTAATTAACTTGTGCACTTCATGTTTAATATATTTTGTGGGTCTTTGTTTAATTTCCATGTTTTCCATTTTCTCAATTTCATTCTCCAGCTTGCAGCTTATGTCGATCGCAGACCGTCAGCTTCAATCCTTTTATTATCAAATCCTTCATCCGTTATATAATGCAGGTTGATCTGTAATTTTTTTTGTTGAATAGGCCTGCCGTTTCTTTGATGAATCAACCGTTAATATAATCCTAGTTGAGAGTTTTTTTAATTTATATAATAACAATATTTTGTTGTTACATTATATATATTCTTGGCGTTATACATAATATTTTATTGTCTGTACATTTATATAATGCAGTTTCTTTAATGATTTTGTTGTGTGTGTGCGCGCATTGTTTCTTTTGTTCGTGAATTTGTCATATACGATTCAGCTTTGATCTGTTAGGGAGGACTTGGTACAGAAATTACTACGTAGGATTCTCTCTCATTTTAGTGATTTTTAGTTAGCTCTTATTAGAGTTTAATATATAATGTTTCTAATCTGCATAATTGACAGATTACTTGACAGCAACTTTGTAGTTTTAGCACTATGATTACTTGACAGCAGAATATATCCAAAGCACTTTAACTGTGTTGATTATTTGCTTAAAATATTTCAATTTTTAATTATTTATGATCATTGTTGCAACAAATATCTAAATATTTGAGATATTATATCATTTCTTTTGAAATATATGAATAACATTATATGTTATTTTTTCATCATTGAAAATCTTAAAGTTTAGATATTTAAAAAAGAAAAACTAATTAATCCCACAGTAAAGCGCGAACTTTCAGTTAGTACATATCTATATGCACACAAAAAGAATATTAAAGAATAAATTTTTCAATAGATTGAATTTAGTATTATTTAGAATAACAAATTACTATTTAATAAAAAGATATTTATTTAATATATTTTACATATGTATTTATAAATAATTATAAAATATAATTAATAAAATATAAAAATTAAATAAATAATTTTTATGATGAGATGATTCATCATTTTACATAGAAACTCAATTTATAATAAAATTTTTGAGATTAAGAATTTTGATGTATTTAATAAGTGTGAATGAGTCTAATCAAATCTAATTAATTTTAATTTACTTTATTTATAAAATGGGTCAATTCAAGTTAAATTTTAATATTATTTATTAAATGAACGAGTATCATTAAAATTATATAAAATTTTATTATTTTCATATATATATATATATTGAATATTATTATTATTAGCAGCAGCAACAATATTTATGTAAAAATGAAAGAAATTCACTTATTAAATGATAATGAATTTTTTTAATATGATTTTCAAGAAGTGAAGTGGATTTTGAAAAATCTCAAATTAAAACATTTTATGAATAATAGTATTAAATTAATTTAAAAATATTGACATATTTAAAAAATATCTTAAAAATTATTAATGTTATATTTATCTTATAATATATTTTATTTTTAACTCCCTTTTCAATTTTATTATCTATTCCTAAAGATAAATTGAGGTATGATATAAATAATTAATTTTCATTAATTTTTTATCCTCAATATAACTCTCATTTATATCCATTCTTTAATCTCATTACTCCACTCAATCAACTGACAGCTAAACTCATCTAAATTTTAAAATACTTTTCCACTTTATATTTTCACCATTCAAATCATTCATCACTAAGCACTAGAGAATACAAATAGAATTGTAGGATTATCTCACTCTAATTTGAGATCAACCTCTTTATACTTCACCGACGTATACGTATAGATGATAAGTCATGTCATGTCGAAATATGTACATAGATATGTTTAATTTGAACACGATTTATTTAATTAATTATGTTAAAATCTTTAACTATAATATAAACATATTTATAAAACAGATTATACGATGTGACTTATATAACCTTTTTAATTAATTATGTCATAACACAAAATATATGTTTAAATTAAAAATATATTTAACTAAAGATATTTACATATTGAGAAAATAAATATTAAATATTAAAATCGTGTTTAAACGTATATATTTATATTATATATTAATTTGATTATATAATTAGATTTAACAGGATCTGTTACAGGTTAAGTATATTAATCTATCTAAATTTATTTTTTATCACATTATAAATAAATTGGTTCGTTTATAATTTAAATTTATTTATATCAAATTTGAATTCGTATAATTTTACATAATGTCAAATCGTTCATTCGGTTGTGAAAAATTGAAAGACTACTTATTTCCCGGTCAGACCACACCAACCATCCCTTCATCGAGTCAGAGAGAATGAATAAAGCTTGGAAGAGAAATAAAAAAGACAAATCGGATGAACGAGTTTGGGTTCAAATAAAAATAATTTATTTCCGGTGGAACCAGTTCATAGGGAAACCAATGGAGGATTTTTGTAGTTCGACACCTTCTCCATCTTTATCCATCCATCAGAGAAGTAGATTAAGAAATAAAAAAACAGCCGCGTCAGAGTCAACATAGCAACAATGACGAAGACGGTTCATTTGCCGTTACATGGAATGGCTTGAGCTCGTCCTTTCTATTGAGAGAAAAATGAAACGAATAAGAATAAGTAGAATGAGAAAATAAATATCGCCATCTCGGCTAATGGCTTGCATTATATTGGGCGACGGATATGTCAGTCCAG
The DNA here is from genome assembly GCA_949677035.1 of Omphalea diandra. NCBI lineage: Eukaryota > Viridiplantae > Streptophyta > Magnoliopsida > Malpighiales > Euphorbiaceae > Omphalea > Omphalea diandra. Next base: position 919 of record CATIWR010052025.1, on the reverse strand, counting down.
AACATTGTGACGGTATCATTTTAAGATTCTTACTTTTTAATTTATTTTTGTGTCATCGTGTTGGTTTAGAAGTTTATGATTTTGCTTTTTTGTTTTGTTTTATTATATTAAAATATAATAAAATATAATAAATCATATTATATATTATATAATAAATACAATAAATAAAAATATTAATAAATAAGTCATAATAAATAAGATGCTATTATTATAATAAAATAAAATTATTTAATATAATAATTAATATCAATATAATAATTAAATAATAAAATTAATAAAAATTTTATCATTAGGCATTACCTTAGTATTCTATGTTAGAAAAGTAGAAAGTAATTGGTATGAATATAGTATGAATAAAACAAGAAAAAAGGATAGTAGTAAAGAAAAAATTATACAAAGCTATAAGTTATATATGTATATGAATTACCCACATCCCGTATTTCTTTTATTTCATTAAGTAAATTGCCTTTGATTAAGGCTTTTTTTTTATACTTTTTTTGGTTTATAATTTTTATATATGTTAATTATTGTTTTAGGTTATGATACTTATTAGTTTTGATTGGTTTACATTGAATTTGCTTGAATGGATTAAATATTGATTGTTTTTATGATTGTAATAGATGAATATGAAAAGTAGGTTGTTGTCCCTAGGCACCAAGAAGGGGGGTTGAATTGGTGTTTAGAAAATTTAAACTAAAGATTAAGGGAAGAAGAAAGAATTGCAAGGAGACAAAGATTTTATAGTGGTTCGGGCAAAACAATCCCTACATCCACGCCCCAATCACTCAATTGGGTATTTTACTAATTCAATGGTGTTTTTCAAGCTCACACCCAACTTACTACAACTTGTGTTTTGATGGCTAACACACAACCTTACAATAAAGTGTTTTCTAGGCTAACACAAAACCTTACTCAAGTG
>CATIWR010052024.1:0-13461 GCA_949677035.1 Omphalea diandra | reverse complement strand
ACCACCATTTTCAATTATAAAACTCATAACATCCATGTCCAAAAATACATATGCATAAAGGTTTTACTCATCATACATACACAATCAAACATGTATTTAATGTACATATATGTTAACTAATGTCAAGACTAGTGACCATAACTAGTTTCTATCTAAATGTACATACATGACATAAGGAAAGAGAGAGTTGAAAGTCAGCCGACAACTTCTCATCCATTTGTCTCATTGCAAAACTTTAAGCACCAAAGTGTCCAATCCCTATTCTTTGGTATCTGAAAAATATAATTATGATTTGGGGAGTCACGACTCAATGAATAAAAACAATAATCATATTCTTATATCACAGTTAACAATCAAATATCATCAGGATACATTACAAGTATAACATTTGACTATGCAAGTGCGAGTGCAATAGATTAATTTTTGTCGTGATCATACAAGGCAAACACTGCTTCCAGGAATTCATATGATTTAATTGACATTTGATTTTGTTGGCCAGCATATAACAAGTTATTCTTTTGATCAATAACATGTGCCAATGGGACCTATTAGTCTATCTTCTACGTGATTTGCAAGTATTTGACAAGCTGGTCACAACACCCTTTTAGTTCCATGTGCAAGCGCTCATTCACAAATGGTATACCAAGTAATCATTAAGAGTATATGATTCTCACTTGACTTGTATTCACATGTAAAATGTAACATTAAAAGTATATGATTCTCAATCATATATACATGTAATAGAACATAATCATATCATAAAATTATCACACAGACACATTGAATCTAATTATGGTTTTTGCTCACCTTTTGATGTGACCAACCTTTATGGTAGGTTTGTTTCTCTCTCTAGAGCTTCCTTAAAGTTTTGAGATCTTAACATTTGATACATGCATGGTTATAAGTATGTCAAAATGACTATGAATGCATGGTATGCACCTATGGCATGATTCATGCAAGTAGACCTCATGTTTATGCATATTTTCCTTATATGACAGCCTGAGCTTGCTACACTCACACAACAATAACTCTAGATATGCTTATCCAAATAACTTGATTCTTTTTTTCAAACAAACTAGACACATAATGATACAACATATTCAAATTTCAAGCTAATATCAGATGCATAGAAAATGTGGTGAATTTTTAAATTTTTCCTTGTTACAATGTCATCTCAGTCTGAGTAGGTCTTACATTCTTGGGTGTATCTCAAATTGTATAAATCCAATTGTAATAATAATCTACCATCAGTTACAAAACATATAAAGGAAAATTTTTTTATGTTTTACTCATTCTCTAATTCAGTCTATAAGATCACCAAAACAAAAGGACCAATCTTAGGGTGAGCAGGTTTGTAACATGTTGACAAATAGTTACGATGAAGGGACAATATCTCAACAACCATGCTAGATTTAGAAAAAAAGTATTTCACATGTATATAGATCAGACATAGATATACAACTTTCAAGTTTGGAGCATCATCAAATCTGAATCTATGGCCATCAAATTCTAGGAAAACATAATTAAAAGAAAGGTAAGGTTTCATCCAGGTACAGGGTCATTCCCGATCAATGAGCCATATATCTTTCCACACAACAAATCAATCAAAACTACTTTATAGGTATTTATAGGGGATATAAACCTACAAATTTTATGTTTTAAATATTGTCAAAATCAAAATATAAGGCCATCAAAATATAAGAAAACATAAAGACTAAGGTCATCCCGATTGGTTGTGAACCAGCCCTAATGAAGGAGGCATAACTCCTCAAACACACAAAATCAAGCAAAATTGTTTCATATGCATTTATATGGGATATAAAGCTAAAACTTTCATATGTTTCACTTTCCTAATTCCTCTTCTAGTGTTATGAAACCATGGGTACAAAATCTTGCTCTAATAGTAAAATCCTACACAAATAGCTCTTGTTCTCTTAAATTTCAACTTCCATCCAAGAGCTTTACCTTAATTACTCCATAATTCTCACTATCCATGCATGATTAACATGTCATGAGAGGTTAATTTTAGTTGAGAAAAAGATAAATTAACTTACCTATTATCCCAAAATTAGAAATCCTTAGGACTCTTTCCTAGGTAGCCTACACTTCTTCCTCTTCTTCTTCTTCTTCTTTCTTTCTTTCTTTCTTCCTTAGCACTCTCTCTCTCTCTCTCTCTCTCTCTCTCTCTCTTCTGCTAAAATTCACATTTAACCCCTTAATTATGATCCTAAACGGTCAAAAATTCCACTTGTAAGCCTATTGCAACAAGACAAAATCATAGTGTTGCATTCCTATTGGTTGGAAGTTCATTTTCCTCTTTTAGTCCCTCTTCCTTACTCCTTAAGCACCTCTATCCATCTCCTAATTCCTAGATGCTCCTTATACTTTAAAATAGGCTTTATAACACCATTATTTATGATGCTATAACAAGCACACAACCTAAAACAATTTGTCATGCAATTATACAAACACTACATATATGTTCAAGTGTCCCAAATGCAACAGTGCAAGTGTCAATGTCATGCTTCTACAATTCACATGTCTAAATGATTATTTATCCAATGTATATGTTTATGTGGGATTTAATATCATTTATGCAATGAATATGTTCATGTGATAATGCCAATAAATGTGGATAGAGATGTTACATTTCTTCCCTTCTTATAAAGAATTTCATCCTCAAAATTCAATACCTGTAAATAAATGTGGATATTGTCATTTCATGTTCTCTTCAGTTTCCTATGTAGCCTTTTCTTGTGAGTGGTTTCTCCATAACACCTTAACCAAAGGGATTTCTCAATTTAGTAATTGTTTTGTCTTATAACCGATGATTTCCACTAGTTCTTCAATGTAACTTACATAATTTGCAATTATTATCATTGGATCCTTAAGTATATGAGTAGGATCAAATCGATACTTCCTAAGCATACTCACATGGAATATATAATGAATCGAAGCCATCTCTGGTGGTAGTGCTAGCCTATAAGCCAATAGACTAATTCTTTCTAAGATCTCATATGGTCTTATGTATCGAGGACTCAGTTTCCTCTTCTTGCCAAATCGAATTATTCCTTTCCATGGTGAAACTCGAAGGAACACTTTGTCTCTCACCTCATATTCCATTTCTCTACTGTGTTGGTCTGCATAGTTCTTTTGCCTGTCTTGTGCTGTTTTAAGTTTGCTCTTGATTACCTTCATTTTGTTTATAGTATCTTGCTCTAGTTCTGGCCCTTTTAAAACATGTATCCCTTCTTCATCCCAATAGATTAGACTTCAAAATTTTCTTCCATATAGTGCTTCATATGGTGCCATATGTATACTGCTATGATAATGGTTATTATAAGCAAATTCAATTAAGGCAATATATTCATCCTATGCACCTTTGAACTCTATCACACAAGCTCGAAGCATGTCTTCAAGTGTCTGAATTATCCTTTCAGATTGCCTATCTGTCTGAGGATGAATAGAAGTACTAAAACTCAACTTGATACCTAAAGCCAGCTGCAAACTAACCCAAAATTGAGATGTAAATCTTGGATCTCTATCTAATACAATGGACACTGGAACGCCATGTAATCTGACAATTTCATCCACATATTTCTTGGCTAAGTGCTTAAGTAAACTACCTCACCGACTAGGTAAAAAGTGAGCTGACATAGTTAGTCTATCAATGATCACCCATATAGCATCATTCTTCCTCAGAGTCCTCGATAACCTATATACAAAGTCCATGGTTATTCTTTCCCATTTTCATACTAGAATCGTCAATGGTTTCAACTGTCCAGCTGGTGCTTGATGTTCTGTTTTGATCTGTTGACAAGTCAAACATGTCAAAACATAGGCTGCTACATCTTTCTTCATTTTAGGTCACCAAAAATGAGATCGCAGGGTATTGTACATTTTCATCATTCCCAGATGCATGGCATATAGAGCATTATGTCTTCTTCTAGGATTTCTCTTTGCAAGTTGTCAACATTAGGTATACAAATATGAGAACCCAACATCAAGGCATCATTTTGAATATCAAACTCACTATGTCTCCCCTGTTTTACCATTTTAATCATTCTATGTAACTTTGGATCATTGCCCTATGCTTCTTTAATTCGATCATGCAACATTGGCCTCACTTGAAAAGTAGCTATCAATACCCCATTCTTTTGTATGTTTAGTTCCATATTCATAGCTCGTAATTGAACTAAATAAGATAATGAAAATACCTGTAAATGAGCTACACTGCTTCTTGATTTCCTGAAGCATCAACAATCACATTTGCCTTCCATGGGTGATACTTGATGGTGCAATCATAATCCTTTAGCAATTCTAACCATTGCCTTTGTCTTATGTTTAATTCTTTTTAGCTCATCAAATACTTCAAGTTCTTATGATCTATAAATATTTGAAAAGTTTCTCCGTATAAGTAATGTCTCCATATTTTCAAAACAAACACAACTACAGCAAGTTCTAGGTCATGTACTGGATAAGATAAGTCATAAGGTTTTAGTTGTCTAGATGCATATGCAATTACCTTACCATATTGCATTAGAACACATCCTAAACCTTGATGAGAGACATCACTATATACTACAAATCCTTCATTACCAATAGGAATGGCTAATACTGGAGCAGATATCAATCTATTTTTTAATTCTCCAAACTCTTCTGACATCCTTTAGACCACTGAAATGGTATATTTTTCTAAAGTAACTTAATCAAAGAAGCAGCTATAAGTGAAAACCCTTCAGCAAATCGACCATAATACCTAGCTAATCCTAAGAAACTTCAGACTTTTGCAACATTCTTTCGGGTTTCCCATTTTACTATTGCTTCAATTTTGCTTGGATCCACCTCTATGCCCTTTTCAGAAACTATATGTCATAAAAATACCACATGGTCAATCCAGAACTCGTACTTGTTTAATTTAGCGAATAGTCATTTTTCTCTCAAAATTTGCAACACAATCCTTAAATGTTGTTCACATTCCTCTCTACTCCTTGAATACACCAATACGTCATCAATGAACACAATTACAAATTTGTCTAAGTAAGACTAGAACACTTTGTTCATAAGTAAGGCTAGAACACTTTGTTCATAAGAGCCATAAACATTACTGGTGCATTAGTCAAACTAAATAGCATCACTAAAAATTCATAATGCCCATACCTGATTCGAAAAGTTGTCTTCGATACATCTGAGTTTGAAATTTTGAGCTGATAATATCCTGATTTTAGGTCAATTTTAGAAAACATTCGTGCTCCTTGTAATTGGTCAAACAAATCATCTATCCTTGGTAAAGGATACTTGTTCTTCATAATGACCCGATTTAACTACCTGTAATCAATACACAACCTTATTGTCCCATCTTTCTTTTTAACAAATAATATTGGAGCACCCCATGGTGACACAATAGGTCTGATGAATCCCTTTTCAAGTAGTTCTGGCAATTGAGTCTTTAATTCTCTTAACTCAGCTAAAGCCATCTTATAACTCAATTGTGAATTCTATTCCCTATCAGGTGGCAAACCAGGTAAGTCAACTGGGAACACATCTGGAAACTCATCCACTACGAAAGTATTCTCAAGTAATTCATTTGTTAACTTTGTGTCTACCACATGTGCCAAATAAGCCTCACAACGACTTTTAATCATATGAAAAGCTTGATAGTAGAAACTAAACATGCATGTACAATTTGCCTTTCCCCTTGAAACACAACCCTTGTATGATTTGGAGATTCTAGAACAACTTCCTTAGTAAAATAATTCACTATTGCATGATATTTGGACAACTAATCCATACCCAGTATCACATCAAATTCACGTAGTGGAAACAGTATTAGATCAATATTCAACTCAACGTCATCAATGTGAATCACACAATCATGACATACCTTATCCATAATCATCATATCTCTTAAAGGAGTACTAACACATAGATCAAAACCTAAAGGTTGATGCTTACTACATAATTGTGATGCCATGTTTAATTAAATGGATGAATGTGTGGAGCCAGGATCAATTAATGCATTGACTTTTAAGTCATGGAGAAAAAGTTTACTAGTGATTACAGCAACAACTTCTTACCTAGTCATGGCAAATACTCTAGCTTATGTCGGGGATCTAGAACTCTGACCTTCTGATATGCTCATACCTTGGCCAATTGTGGTTGTTCAACCTCTGCCTCTACCTCTACCAAATGATACTCCAACTCTACTTGCCTTTGAAACTTCAACTGTGGGCTCTGATGTAGCTCTACCTCTGCCTCTGCCTCCCTCTGACATTCTAGATTTTTTAGGACAATCTCTAAGCATATGATCAAGAGACCCACAAAAGTAGCACCCCCTTAGTTAATTTTCTACATGCACCCATATGTTGTCTGCCACAATGTGCACATGAGGGTTACTGTTGCATAACTTGACCTTGACCTCTGCCTGCATATGATGAAAGTCCTAATCCTTTGCCTCTATAGCTAGAGTAACCACCCCTAGCACTGGAATGTGCTGGCATATAATCTCCACATTTATGTTTCTTTATGTTAAAATCCCCTATAAACTCAGTAGGCCTTCTTTTTACTCATTGATCCATCCTTTCTTTTTCTAATCTTTCCACCTTGATTGCAGCAGCTTTTAGTTTGGTATAACTTTCAAGATCTGCAGCTGTGATCTTACTTCTGATCTCATATCTCAGTCCCTCTTCAAATTTTCAACATTTGTATTTATTAGTGGCTACCATGAAGGATGCATAATGAGATAATTGATCAAAATTTACCTCATATTCAGCTATAGTCATTTGTCCCTACTTTAGGTTTAAAAACTCTCTTCTTTTATCATCTTTATATACTTCTGGCATGTAATTTTTATTGAACTCACAAAGAAAGTCATCCCATGTAAGCACTGAAGGCTAGACATCACTTCCTGGAATGGTTTCCTACCAATTGTATGCATCCCTCTGTAATAGCGATACTACATAATCAAAGTCTTTCTTTTGGTGTGCATTTCATCAAGTTCAAAACTCTTTGTGTTCTTTCTAGTCATGTCTCTACCACTAATGGATTTGTGGTACCACTGAAGTCAATTGCACCCTATTTTCTTAATTTTTCATACCTTCTCTCTCTTTGAATTTTTTGACCCTGCACTGTTGGTTCACCAATTCTATATTGTGGTTGACTATGAAATATGTGTTGTGTATGAGAATGTATAAGAGATCTAACTCTCTCAGTAGGTTGATCTCTCAATGGTTGGTATGATGCTTCTATGGAATGCAAATTGGTTGACTCCACTCTCCTTGGTGAGCCATGGGTACTACCATGACTACCTTCTACAAATGCCCTATAGACATATAACACTGTCATATGATAATGCAAAATAGTGCAAAATTCATGTCATGTTCATATGTATGTCCCTATGGAACCTATCCCTGCTCTAATACCAAAAACTGTAATGACCATTTTCATTTACAAAACTCATAGCATCCATGTCTAAAAATACGTATGCATAAAGGTTTTATTCATCATACATACACAATCAAACATGTATTTAATGTACATATATGCTAACTAATGTCAAGACTAGTGACCATAACTAGTTCCTATCTAAATGTATGTACATGACACAAAGAGAGAGAGAGTTGGAATTCAGCCGACGACCTATGGTCCACGTGTCTCAATGCAAAACTCTAAGCACCAAAGTGTCCAATCCCTATTTTTCGATATCTAAAAAATATAATTGTGATTTGGTAAGTTGCGACTCAATGAATAAAAATAATAATCAGATTCTTATATCACAACCAATAATCAAATATCATCAGGATACATTACAAGTATAACATTTGACTATGCAAGTCCAAGTACAATAGATTAATTTTTATCGCGACCATGCAAGGCAAACACTGCTCCCAGGAGTTCATATGATTCAAGTGACAATTGATTTTGTTGGCCAACATATAACAAGTGATTCTTTTGATCAATAACATGTGCCAATGGGACCTATTGGTCCATCTTCCACGTGATTTGTAAGTGTTTGATAAGCCGATCACAATACCCTTTTAGCCTTATGTGCAAGTGCTCATTCATAAATGGTATACTAAGTAATCAATAAGAGCATATGATTCTCACTTGACTTGTATTCACATGTAAAATGTAACAATTCAATCATATATATACGTAATAGAACATAATTATATCATAAAATTATCACACACACACATTGAATCTAATTATGGTTTTTACTCAACTTTTGATGTGACCAACCTTTATGGTAGGTTTGATTCTCTCTCTAGAGCTTCCTCAAAGTTTTGAGATCCTAACATTTGATACATACATGTTTATAAGTACGTCAAAATGATTATGAATGCTTGGTATGCAACTATGGCATGATTCATGTAAGTGGACCTAGTGTTTATGCATATTTTCCTTATATGGCAGCCTGAGCTTCCTACACTCTCACAATAATAAATCTAGATATCCATATCCAAATGGCTTGATTCTTTTTTTTTAAATAAACTAGACACATAATGATACAACATCAAATTTTAGGCCAATATCAGACGCACAGAAAATATGGTGAATTTTAAATTTTTCCCTGTTGCAATGTCATCTCAGTCTAAGTAGGTCTTACATTCTTGGGTGTATCTCAAATTGTACAAATCCAATTATAATAATAATCTATCATCAGTTACAAAGCATATAAAGGAAAATTTTTTTATGTTTTTACTCATTCTCTAATTCAGTCTATAAGTTCACCAAAACAAAGGATCAATCTCCGAGTGAGCAGGTTTGTAACATGTTGACAAATAGTCACGATGAAGGGACAACATCTCAACAACCATGCCAGATTTGGAAAAAAAAAATATTTCACAGGTATATAGATCAAACATAAATATACAACTTTTAATTTTAGACCATCATCAAATTCTGAATCTATGGCCATTAAATTCTTGAAAAACAGAATTAAAAGAAAGGTGAGGTTTCATCCGGGTATAGAGTCAGTCCTAATCAATGAGCCATATCTCTTTCCACACAATAAATCAATCAAAACTACTTTACATGTATTTATAGGGGATATAACCCTACAAATTTCATGTTTTACATATTGTCAAAATCAAAACATAAGGCCATCAACATATAAGAAAACAGAAAGACTAAGGTCATCTTGGTTAGTTGTGAACCAGCCCTAATGAAGGAGCCATAACTCCTCACACACACCAAATCAAGCAAAAATATTTCATATGCATTTATATGGGATATAAAGCTAAAACTTTTATATTTTTTTACTTTTCCTAATTCCTCTTCTAGTGTTATGAAATTGTGAGCACAAAATCTTACTCTAACAACAAAATCCAACACAAACAGCTCTTATTCTCTTGAATTTCAACTTCCATCCAAGAGCTCTACCTCAATTACTCCATAATTCTCACTATCCATGCATGATTAACATGTCATGAGAGGTTAATTTCAGTTAAGAAGAAGATAAATTAACTTACCTATTATCCCAAAATTAGAAAACCTTAAGACTCTTTCCTAGGCACCCCACACTTCTTCCTCGCCTTCTTTTTTTTCTTCTTCTTCTTCTTCCTTTCTTTCTTTCTTTCTTCCTTAACACTCTCTCTCTCTCTCTCTCTCTTCTACTAAAATTCACATTTAACCCCTTAATTTTGATCCTAAAGGGTCAAAAATTCCACTTGTAAGCCTATTGCAACAAGACAAAATTATGGTATTGCATTCCTATTGGTTCACTTTCCTCTTTTAGTCCCCCTTTTCACTTCTTAAGCACCTCCATCCATCTCATAATTCCTAGATGCTCCTTATACTTTAAAATAAGCTCTATAACACCATTATTTATGATGTTATAACAAGCACACAACCTAAAACAATTTATCATGCAACTATACAAACACTACATATATGTTCAAGTGTCCCAAATGCAACGATGCAAGTGTCATTGTCAAGCTTCTAAAATTCACATGTTTAAATAATTATGTGTCCAATACATATGTTTATGTGGGATTTCATATCATTTATGCAATGAATATATTCATATGATAATGTCAATGAATGTGGATAGGGATGTTACAGATAATGATATACTTCATTTATAAACTTTTAGATGACTATATCATTATAATTTATAAATAAAAATTCAACATTCATATAAAAGAAAATTTTAAATGAATTTAACCTGCAACATCGCATGTGCTGATATATTAGTAATATGATAGAAATATTATTAATTTGATGTCTAAATTAACCTTCGAATTAAGGATATTTTGGCCGATTCAAAATTTTATCCTTCATCCATACTTTTGTATATTATTATTTTTTAATCACGTGCATTACACATGTAATAAGTTTAGTAACCCATGAATATAAAATATGTAAATATTATTTGTTAACATAATTATTTATTTCATATAAGATTTCTAAATATAATTTAAATTAGCTAAGAGATTGAATTAGTCTATATTAAGCATAAAAAATTAAATAATTTATAAACATCTCTTTTTTTAGAAAACAATCAATGTCAACAATTTCTATGCACATAATAGCATATAAATAACTCAAGAATATAAAATTAAATTAAGTAATCAAAAAATTATTGAAGTAACTTAAATGATTACATTGATCAAATGAGACTGAATAATAAAAAAAAATTAAAATATCACTTAAAAAATGCATGTATATAGATTCAATCTTCTTATATCATCAACAAAAAAAAAATCAAAACTATGAACTATGTAATTATTTTCATATTTATTATTATACTTAATAAATTAAAAAGTTACAACAGTATGTATTAATCTATATGCAGGAATTTATCAAATACCATTCAAAAATCATTAACTAATAATGATAAATTTTAATTTTTTTAAATAAAAAAGATCATAAAAATAGCCATCAAACTTGAACTCTCACGACCGAAGTAATCAACTAGAATTATTATTGGTTATAATTTAACGTATTTACATCTTAAAGATTATATATATATATTATGTTCAAGGTTATGGATTTTAATTGGCCTTTCTTAAACATAATTAATTAAATATTTAATAAAATTTTCAATTGAACAAAAATTACCTAAACATGAAATAAATTCTTAAGTAAGTTCAAAATAAAAATTGAGAGTGAATCACTTATTGAAGTATATAAATTCTTAAGTAATTACCTAAAGATTATATATTTAAAATTTTTACAAATTTTTATTTAAACAATTTTAAACAATACATAGATGGTCTACGTTTCACTTTTACAAGTAAATAACATTGAATAATAAAAAAGCATAAATATTTGAAAAAAGAAAGAGAGATAATTCCTTTTTTTTTTTCCAATGACAACTCTACTAACAAAAACATATCATGAACAATTACAAACACAATCAATTTTAATCAATTCCAAAATAATTACAAAAGTTACTTAAATAATTTATGAAATACAATTCTACTGCTTTATTGTAAATAATAATTTGTCAAAAGTAATAACTTAATTTTCTTATAGAGTTTTCTTATTGTCTCTTGCTCTACTTATTCAACAATTGCATTAAGTTTTGAAATTGCATGAGTTGAATTATATGTTTCTTTACGTAAACAGTCTATTAAATAGTTTGCCATCAATTAAAAAACAAAAAATTCACATTGAAAAAGTTTTCGACTATCTCAAGAAAATATCTCACCATTGATATAAGAACATCAAAAGCCAAATTATAAAAAAAAAATGGCAAATTTAATACACTATAAAATAAAATAATTATCATATTATATATAGTCCAATAAAGTTTAAAATAATTAGATTTTAGATATAAAAAAATATAAAGTCATTAGGATTCAGTTAATAGAAATTAACAATAAAAATTATCTTTTTATGATTTGAAATATACATATTTTACTCTTAAACTTAAGTGGATATGGTGCTAGCTATTTGTATTCTTCATAATTATATAATGGGATTTGATCCTCATGACTTTATCATGGAGGAATCAATTAACCTTTCAACACATTCAATAACACAAAGAGTCAACCTAAATCAAACAGATGAGAAAGAAGAAAATAGAGAATGGCTAACAAAAAGAGAATTGATAGCGGCTATTATGTGGAATGATTATAATAATTGGAGAGATGTTTAATATATTATTTTGTATGCAAATTTCAAGTTATGATTGATTTGTATTGAACCTAATACTTATTTTATTGGTATAATTGATTTGTATGATCATAGCATGCTTATGTTATTGTGTCCTCTTTTCGATATATAAATGGCAATATCTCTTTAGTTGTTTTTATGTTTCTATAATTTGTATCTTATTTTCTTATAAATTATTGATAATTATAGAAATGGTTGGAAACAATGAAGAGAAAGGTAAGGGTAACCAATTTAGGTGGTCCAAATCTATGTCTCACATAATGCTTAAAATATTAGTTGAAAAGGAAATAAACCATATTTGACATTCAAGCCATAATCTATTATAAGAGTAGTTATGGAAATAAATAAAATTTAGAGTTGAAAATCTTCATAAACATGTTGAAATTCACCTTAAGACTGTGAAAAAGGATTAGACCATTATTTCAACACTTCAAGCTAAAAGTGGATTTGGATGGGATGTTAACTTGAAGATGATAATTGTTGCAAAACATGTTTATGATGAAGAAATAATAGAAAGCATTTTTAATATTTTTAATGGCATACTATCAATATTAATATTTTTCATGCATCTTGTACTTGTGTATATATTGTGTTTTTTCTTTTGCTGAATAGGCACATCCCAAGCATGGAAAGTATCACAATGAAAGAAATTGAAATGTACGATGAGATGACAATAGATGTTGCTAGAAATTTTGCCAAATCCTTTATTGAAATCACAAATGGAACAAACACTAAGGTGGATTCAGCTCTCCTAGAAGATAATGTTGAATTTGAAGAAATCTCAAAGGGAAAAGAAACATCGTCAGATGTCAATCCTTCATCTTAAAAAAATCTCATAAAAAAAGAAGATGAAATCCTGAGATGAAGGCTTTGAGATTTTGACGATGGAAGTAAAATAAATAGCAATGGCTATTAAAAATCTTAATAAAAATTGGCTTGTGAGTCTAACCTTTATGAAGTAAGTGATGAAAATTGAAGGATTTGATGAAGTTACTTTAGTTTTCGTATTTGATTATTTAGTCCAACATGAAATGTTTGCAAAAGCATTTTATGGCAAAAAATGTTAATCTTAGGAAGATTTGGATCCAAAATTTTATTCAACGACACAGAGGCTAAGACATATGACTAGAAATATTTATGCTAAGAATTTATTATGTAATAACTTTTGTACTGATTATTGGTATTATGAATTTGTTGTTGCTATTATCTTATTTAAGTATTTTCTCATTGTTAATTTAGATTATCTTTTAATATATATATATATATATATATATATATATATATATATATATATATATATATATATATATATATATATATATATATATATAGTGTGAT